>VIAB01001103.1:242472-254720 GCA_009801035.1 Oophaga pumilio | reverse complement strand
TCTGCTCAGAAACCATCTCTAGCACATTCATAACAGAGATGTATGTGTCCATATAGCGCCATATGGATGTGTCTTTTCTTCTTGGCTCAACATCATGAGATGAGTTTCCCAAGATGACAAGCTTATAAAAAAAATCAACATTATTTTCTGATACTCTGTCAAGAGACGTTTATGTTATAAGTGTCTATTAGAGGATGTGATGTCAATTACCACCTTTCGAGGGACAGAATTTGGCGATATATAGGCTTTGTGCACGAAATCTTGTGGTATGTATTAGACCTTGAAACATTAAAATGATAATCTTATTTGTATTCCTCTACAGATATGCAAAGGTCACATATGTGAGCACAGATGTTAATGTGAGGCTACATTGAGCCTCCCTTGACTAAAACCCGGTAGCATAACTAATGAATGTAATATTTTCTAAAACTGGATGAAAATGTGAATTTGGCAGGAAGGGTCACAGCTGCTGAGATAAAGACGAATTAAAGAAATGGTGAAGTCGAAAAGTAGAAAGGTTCAGGCTAGAAAATCATAAATTTATTCAAGCTGGACAACGAGTAGAAGTGGAGGTTTAGTCATTTCACCTGCAAGAATACATGTAGATCAATGTGCTCAAAAGTATGATGAACTTAATTGAATGTGGATGGAGTTCTGAGTGGTTTGTGGCTTGGCCTAAATACTGATGAAAAATAGGTGAGTGAATCAAAGCACTCGAGTGGAAATGAATAATTAAGTTTTGATTCTTTGGAGAGAACATTGATGTTTGCCGAGTGCAGGTTTAAGAACATTTCATTTGTGAGCTGTAACAGTTTATTCTACCAAAATGACTTTGCTAAAAAAAAAATGTGGAGTTAAAAAAAGAATTGAAACATGGTTTTTATAGATAGAAAATACAATATATGAGAAAAAAATATTTTCTTTTTAATTTTCTGTTCAATTGGCAATTTTTTAAAGAACATTTTAATGTTATTAATCGTTAAAAAAATTCAAATATTAAATTACTTATGATGGGAAAATGAATGATTTTTGTACGTTCAACTTGTTCTTAATTGATAATGTGATAAATAGACAATCTGAAAATTATTTAAAAATGCTGTTGAATTATCCCCAAAAACCATTTCACTAGATGTCTCTATTCTGTGTAACTTCTTGTCTACTGCCTGTTGTCAAGTATAATCCGTCGTTATTTCTCTTTAGGAAGTTGGGATGAGTGATGTACTGCAATATGGGGCTGTATATAGAGAAAAGGAGTGATATACTATAGGATGGGGCTATATACAGTGGGTATGGAAAGTATTCAGACCCCTTTAAATTTTTCACTCTTTGTTTCATTGCAGCCATTTGGTAAATTCCAAAAAGTTCATTTTTTTTCTGATTATCGTACACTCTGCACCCCATCTTGACAGAATGAAACAGAAATGTAGAAATTTTTGCAAATTTATTAAAAGAGAAAAACTGAAATATCACATGGTCATAAGTATTCAAACCCTTTGCTGAGTATTGAGTAGAAGCACCCTTTTGAGCTAGTACAGCCATGAGTCTTCTTGGAAATGATGCAACAAGTTTTTCCACACCTGGCTTTGGGGATCCTCTGCCATTCTTCCTTGCAGATCCTCTCCAGTTCCATCAGGTTGGATGGTGAACGTTGGTGGACAGCCATTTTCAGGTCTCTCCAGAGATGCTCAATTGGGTTTAGGTCAGGGCCCTGGCTGGGCCAGTCAAGAATGGTCACAGAGTTGTTCTGAAACCACTCTTTTGTTATTTTAGTTGTGTGCTTAGGGTCTAAGTCTTGTTGGAAAGTGACCCTTCTGCCAAGTCTGAGGTCCGGAGCACTCTGGAAGAAGTATTCCTCTCTGGGGGTAGTCAGCCCTGGAAGCTATGAAGTCACAGCTGCTCTTATCCCGGCAAGTTAGCAGAAGCATGAGACTCTGTAATTTTGCACTATCTTGGGTATTGTACTGGGACTCTTCTAGGTGTTATTTGCCTGTTTTGTGGTTCAATAAAGTATTGCCAAACTGTTTTACCCTCACCCTGAGTATTATTATGACCATGGTAAAAGGAGAGCGGGCATTCGGTGGAATGGGCCTTGGTCCATGAGGTTTTGGCTAGTGGACTAGAGCACCCGCTGACCCCCGTGTCTTCACATTATGGTGGCAGCGGTGGGATACTACTCATCCCTGCAGATCCGGGGGAGCTGCAAGGGACTGGTATTCGTAGACACCACTCAGAGCTCTACAAACAGGGAGGTAAACAGACCCAGGAGACCATTGATGAGGCATGCACATCAGGTTTCGGATGCCTCTATGGCCAACCCCACCAACTCTGCCGTAGGAAGAAGACCAGAGTGAATGTTTAACCACAACAAAAAACAGCAACTACAGGAGCTATGCCAGCTTTGACATATTAAATATCAAGCCATCGACACTCGATCTGAATTAATCCAGGAACCACGGAATTCGGAAGACGCCTATGTGGACTCAATGGATGCGAGTCGGTTCTCGTCAATTATGTGTGGAGTTTATTCGCAAGAAAAACATGTAATATGCTCTGATGAAACTGGATGATACAAAGATTTGTTGTCATGAAGCTGAGACCTCTTACATTTGTGTATGTGCCTAAAGTCATGTTAATGGACTGTCCCTGATAAGTGGAGAAGGATGATGGCAATCCTATCACGTCTGGCTAATTAAGATACGGAGCAATGTGACAACACAGCATTTTATCTTAATTAACAAGACAAGTTTTGTGACGCAACAGCGACACCGCTAGCGATCTCGCTATGTGTTACACGCAGCGACGATCAGCCCCCCTGCTGGGTATCGCTGATCGTTGCTGAATGTCCTGGACCTTTTTTTGATTGTTGGTCTCCCGCTGACCAGCGTGCATCGCTGCGTATGACAGCTGGAGACCAACGATCAGGGAGCTGGGAGCTGGTATCCAATGTACATATCGGGTAACTAAGGGCGGCGCCGCGCCTAGGTACCCGATATGTAACCTGGTTACCGGCTCCCAGCGTCTGCTGTAGAGCGCTGAGAGCCAGTATCCAACGTAAATATCGGGTAACTAGGTGCCGCGCCGCCGTTAGTTACCCGATATGTACATTGGATACCAGCGTGTTCGCTGGTTCTGATCGCTGGAGAGTCTGCCTATGTGACAGCTCACCAGCGACCAGAAAGCGACGCAGCAACGATCCCTGCCAGGTCGTATCATTGTCGGGATCACTGCTGTGTCGCTGAGTGTGACGGGACCCTAAGCAATGGGGAATAGACTGTTATCTATATGTTGACTTTTGAATTGATGCATTTCTTCTTTAGTTGGTCAAGAACCATACACTGTCATATGAGTCTTAAACATTGATTTTTTTTTATTTTTGAATGGCTAATGTTTGTCTGTTATATCAGCTCCTACAACTTGAGAGATATAAGGTGATCACCGAGTTAATTCACTGGAGAAACAATTGCCTGTGGTCGCTGAATGAAATACTAATGAGAAGATTGTATGAACAAGTGATAATCACACTGGGATTACTTGTGTTGTCATTTGTGGTGTAGCACACCTCAAGTCCAAGATAAACACCTGCACCGGAGTGTATTTTGTGCTGCTGTGGGTGGTATGGCGTGCAGCAGACCCCACGTGACGAGATGTGAATGTGCCAGATGATGGAAGTTTCGTGAGCATCATCCCATAAAAATGATCCTCCTGAGTGTGCAGGGAGAGGCGCCAACTCCTGGCGCGCTCCGGCTGGTAGCGACGCCGAGGCTGTGACGAAGTGAGCACTGGGTGTGGTATGTCGTGGCGTCATGGAACTGCTGGATGGGTGCGCAAAGCAGTCAATTACCAATGCGTTTATGAAGGACGCGGTCCTTCTTTGACAGGGCTATGGCTCCATCATATAGCCCGTCCTTATATACCAACGCCAGTCTATCTCTCCGCTGCCTATTTGGACATCATAGACCAGGAGTATACACAGAGCCTGTCACATCACCAGCAGCTTAAACTCCTACCCCCCCAGACTTCTGTGAAGAGCCAGTGTGCCATTTTCTGTTCAGCTCCTACCACTTATTGTCTGCTATCTTTGCAAGACAGTAATGCAGGATAATTGAACAATGATGTTTGCTAATATGCTGATCACACATTGTTCAGGCCAGCTAGCTTGTTAACTTGCAAAACATTGGAGTAAAAGCTATACAAATTGATTAAATAGTCAAACAATGTTAGCTAACCGCATCACATCTTCCTCTTTACCTCTGAATGCTGTCTTGAAAGACAACAGTTGTGAGCTATATAAGTGTGATATGCCTCTAACAATATACATCCAAACATCCAGACAGCCAAGAGATCCAGGTATCCAACGAATTCAGAGAATTCTTACAAAACCACAGACAGGAACACTCTACAGGATAGCTGCCAGATCATGACTCCATCACAAGGGACACAGATTTGACTTTCTACAGGATGCCAGTTTAGGGGACCATGGCCCCGGCTGAAATAATACCGATCTGCTCCACTGACCATCAATGAAACCATGGATATGTTTGAGGTAGACAGGATTTGGACCCACCGGTTACCTGAGCCCCATCACCTGACTCCATGGAGATTTTCGGAGAAGCCAGGATGTTATCCTCCAGTCACCTGGCCTTGTACCTAAATGTGCTGTCAGCTTCCTAAGTTTGTCGTTATCTCCTCTCTGTGTTATCCACAGGTGGGGTAGTCAGCCCTGGAAGCTATGAAGTCACAGCTGCTCTTATCCTGGCAAGTCAGCAGAAGGATGAGACTGTAATTTTTCGCCATCTTGGGTATTGTGTTGGGATTGTTCTAGGTGTTATTTGCCTGTTTTGTGGCTCAATAAAGTATTGCCTCACTGGTTTACCCTCACCCTGTGTTGTCTGAGTAGTATTAAGCCCACGATAAAAGGAGAGCGGGTGTTCATTTGGACGCGCCCTGGTCCATGCGGTTTCGGCTGCGGTGTACCTAAATCAGCTGTTATTAAACAGTTACATCATTAGTGAAGTTCGGTAATGGCTTAGTAAAGTCCAGGTCTGCCCACACTTCTATTTAAAAATGGCAGACCCAGATTGGTGATAACTAGAAACTCTTTAACTATTTCTGGACTGCCCATAGACATAAAACCTCCGGATATTCCTGCAATGACGTTCTAAAACATCAATGCAGTTTAAGCAGCTTTCACAAGATCATATAGCTGTGTAGAAGGAAAGCCGGCTGCCACTCTCAGCCAGAATTCCTAGACACAAGATAAACATGGTTTATGACCATGATTACATCCAGGAAAGATGTATATCTTTGTACCGTGTTAGCCAGTAGATAGAAAAATATTTAGAATTGAGAGTCCTCAGTGGTTGATACCTTTTAATGGCTAACTGAAAAGATGGTAACAAATTGCAAGCTTTTGAGACTACTCAGGTCTCTTCATCAGGCAAAGACTAATACAACATCTGAAGAATCACATATTTATACACAACAGGACACAGGAATAGAGCAAAGGATAAGACAAGTGACGTAAAGCAGAACTATCAATATGGGAGAGGGATGAACAGTTGTGGCAATAAATATTGGACCAGTTCATAGATAAGGAGTGTGAAAGTTTTATTGCCCTCTGATTGGGGTCTGGTAATGTTTTGTGATGCTCCCACAGAGTCTTAGGAGCAAATTCCTTAATTGATGTAAAAAGCCATAAATCCATGCGATACGTTCATTCCAGCATTGAGAGTGTCAAAGGTCGTCATCAGTTTATATTCACAAACTCTCCTGTGTCTCTGAGATGTGAAATTACCTTTCAATACAAGCAATTTCATGTCCATCATGCTATGACCGGGGATACAAAAATGTTTGGTCCACATGTAGATAAATTCTCTTTTCTCTTATTGTGTGGCGATGAGAATTCATCTTTGTTCTCAGTTTTTGCCCGGTCTCCCCCACATACAGACCCCCAGTTGGACATTTAGTACATATAATTAGGTACACCACATTAGATGTGATGCAGCTGAAAGTGCCTGGGATCTTGTAGTCCTGATGTGAGTTGGGGATCTTTATCTTCTCCGTGGTCATTATAAATGGGCAGGTTTTACATTTTTTCTTGTTGCAAGGAAAGGTTCCTGTAGCTGTTGGAGAGGACAGGGAGCTTCTGACAATGATGCTTCTTAGATTTGGGGGCTGCCTAAAACACAACAGTGGGGGGTCTGGAAATATGGATTGTAATCGGGCATCTTTTTGTAGTAAAGGTTGTAATTTCCATGCAGCTCCCCTTAGCACCTCCAGATTTGGATTGTAGGTGACTACTAGAGGCACCCGGTTATTTTCTTCTTTAGCTTTGAACTGTAGCAGGTGATTCCTTGATATTCTGGTGGCTCTTGTAATTTGGTTTTCAATTGTTCTTGATTACATCCTTCATCTGTGTTTACACAGCACTGAACTAGCACTTGTGCATATAGATTAGGAAACACTTGCCCTGTTTCCTCCTCCAGACCCAGTGAACATGTAATCTCTAGGTGAAGGGAGGGAACAGAAGCTGCTTTGCAACCAGGAGACTAAAACTTTCCTGTAACTGGGGATAAGATACTAGCCGTAGTTACAAGGGAAATCACAAAAAAAGAATACATTGATGTGTTAGAATGTCTTCTCTTCTCTACTCAAGGTATTTTAAGACTTTATGGTGCACAAAGTGTATAAAACAAACTGCAAAAAATAATTAAAAAGAAAACCTAAACAAAAAGATAATACACTGCTGGTCAAAATCAATTTAAAAAGTAAAGTAATTTAAAATGAGAAAAACTCTCATGGTGCTAGTGGGCATCTCACCGAGGTCATGGCAGTTCAGCCCGGCAGGGAACGCAGCCTTTAGTGACCGGAGGTAACCTTGATGAGATGACCACCATTCACTGATGCTGTGCTCGCAGCAGTTCAGTCACCAGTGGTTCTCAGCCTGGACGGTCGCATCTTGGCACCATCCAGGTTGAAAACTGTTTTTCCCCTAGACATGGAATATGGTGTGGGACAGAACAACGGATAGATGAGGGATATTGTTGTTTTTATTTTTGTTTGATTATAAGAGAACGAGGGCTTCAGTGTAATAGGTATTTGGAGGGTATAACTGTGTTTGTTACTTTTGAATAAAAAAGTAAAAGTGCATTTAGTGTTATTTCTAATAAAGGACTTCATTCTGGCTGTGTCTTTATTTACCATTATAACTATAGGATTAGTAGTGGATAGGTGTCTCATAGATGCCTCTCCATTATTAAGCCATGGGCTTGATGTCACCAGACAATACAAAGGTGACATCAGCCCCACAAATATGAACCCAACTTGCCACCACTACAGGGCAAGTGGGAAGAGCCAGGCAAAGCGCCAGAATTGGCACATCTAATATCCATGTGTCTGTGGATAGGTTCTTTGAGGCTTTAGGACTGATATATGACGAACCAGACCGGGCTAGCGTGGCAGAGGACACGATCATGTGTCTCTCCCAGGGTAAACTCACTGCCGAAGGTATTGTTCAGAGTTTAGATGGTGGTCCACCGAAGTGTCCGGGAATGGCTCAGCGTTAAGATGTCAGTTCAGGAGAGGACTGTCAGATCATCTTAAGGATGATCTGGCTCTCCATCCGCCACCCAGCCCCTTGGAGGAGGCCATGACTCAGGTCATTCGTATGGATCGGAGGTTTCGGGAGAGAGGAGTTATACAGCGAGAGGATACTATACGTCTTGTTAAATCCAAAATGATGCCTCCTACGGAACCTATGGAAGTTGGGGCCGCTAACCTCAAAGAGAAGGAGAGGAGGTGACGATGTGAAGGGAGATTATGTTTTTACTGTGGAACTCCGGGACATTGGAAAAAGGACAGCTCTACTTGCCCACCGACTAACAAGGTGCCGGGAAACGCCTAAGTCTGGGAGATTGCCGAGGAGGTCACCCAGACTCTCAGGTCCTCATTCCAAAAGATTTTGTTAGAGGTGGAACTTTGTTGCGTGGATAATTACACACCCACTTCAGCTTTTGTGGACTGTGGGTCATCCATGAACTTCACTGACTCGAGCCTGGTGTCCAAGAGTAAGATAGGGACAGTTAGGCTTGAAACCTCAATCCATATCATTGCCATTTATAAGACACCGCTGGCTAAAAATGTTGTTAAGTTTGTCTCTGAAGAGTTTTTCCTCAAAGTGGGTTCTTTGCATCAGGAACGAATTTCATGTTATGTTCTGGATAATCTTCCAGCGGGACTGGTGTTGGGATTCCCCTGGTTACAGTTGCATAATCTTGTTATTGATATTGTGAATTGGGGTCCTAATTTTTCAAATGGTTCTTTCTGCTGTTTTGGTGTCGTCCGTTAATCTGGAGACTATTACGGAGTACCTGAAAGATTTTGAGGACATGTTTTTCGAAAAAGAGGCTGAGGTCTTTCCACCACATCACCCCTATGATTGTACTATTAATCTGATTCCAGGTGCTAAATTGCCCAAGACCCATTTGTACAATCTTTCCGGCCCGGAACATACCGCTATGAAAGATTATATCTCAGAAACTTTACGCAAAGGTCACATCCGTCCCTCTGTCTCTCCTGTGGCTGCTGGATTCTTTTTTGTCAAAAAGAAAGATGGTGGTTTACGCCCTTGCCTCGATTTTTGGGAACTAAATAAAATTATGGTGAGAGATATTTACCCTTACCCACTTATTCCAAATCTTTACAACCAATTATCTGGGGCTAAGTGGTTTTCCAAGTTGGATCTCAGGGGAGCGTATAATCTTATCCATATTCGGGAGGGGGATGAGTGGAAAATGGCATTTCTCACCTCTGTGTGTTTGTTTGAAAATTTGGTCATGCCTTTGGTCTCACAAACGCGCCTGCAATTTTTCAAAATTTAATTAATGATGTATTTTCTGACTTGATTTGGCGCTTTATTGTGGTATATCTTGATGATATTCTTGTATTTTCATCTGACAAAGAAGCTCACATGGGTCATTTATGTGCAGTTCTTCGTAAGTTACGGGATAACTCTCTGTTCGCTAAACCTGAGAAGTGTTCATTTTGTGTCCAAGAGCTGTCCTTTCTGGGGTTCATTCCCTCTACCAATGGGTTTCGTATGGACCCTGGAAAGGTACAGGCCATTGTTGATTGGGTGCAACCCAGAGACCTCAAGGGTCTTCAGCATTTTCTGGGTTTTGCCAATTATTATCGTAAATTTTATTAAGGGATTTTCTCAAGTGGTCAAGCCTCTCACTGATCTCACTCATAAGGGGGCTGATCTTAAAAACTGGTCGTCTCCGGCAGTGGAAGCCTTTTCTACATTGAAAAAATGTTTTATGTCTGCTCCTGTGTTGGTCCAACCCGATCCGTCTGAACCATGCATTGTAGAGGTGGACGCATCGGAGGTGGGAGTGGGGGGCGGTGCTCTCTTAGGGGCCTTTCACTTTGACTAACTTAAGACCTTCTACCTTTTTCTCCAAAAAAATTTCTCCTGCGGAGAGAAATTACGATGTCGGTAATCGAGAGGTAATGGCCATAAAATTGGCTTTTGAAGAATGGAGACATTTTTTGGAGAGGGCTGTTCATCGGGTCACGGTGACTGCGGACCACAAGAACCTATCTTACATTGAGTCTGCCAAACATTTGACTCCTAAACATGCGAGGTGGTCGCTTTTTTTTTCACGGTTTCATTTTTCTACCATCTTTTGGCATGGTTCCAAGAATGTCAAGGCCGATGCCTTATCTCGCAGCTTGGATCCGATGTCACCTCCCTAACCTCCTTCCTCCATTCTTCACAATGGGGTGATTGTGGCTGTGGTGTCCTCCGAATTGGAACTTAAAATTTGGGAGGGTCAGTCTCTTGCTCCTCCGTCATTGCCCGATAACAAGCTCTTCGTCCCAGTTCAGTATCGGTTGAGGGTGCTCCGGGAGTTCCTTAAATCTGCTCTCAGTGTTCACCCGGGAGTCTTGGCCACCCAGAGAGCTATGTTTGTGTCTGCTTGGGATACGTGTGCTCGTTCTAAAGTCTCCCATAACCAGCCAGCCAGGGAATTGGTGCCATTGCCAATTTCGGATAGACCTTGGACTCATTTGTCCATGGATTTTATCACTGATCTCCCTCCTTCCAATCGCAAAACAGTGGTCTGGGTAGTGGATGACATATTTAGCAGGCGCATTTTGTTCCTTTGGCAGGACTACCTAACCCTAAAACACTATCTAAGTTGTTTGTTGAGCACATTGTGCGGTAGCATGTCATGCCTCTAAATTTGGTGTCTCACAGAGGGGTACAATTCGTGTTCAAATTTTGGAGGGCGTTTTGCAAGAGATTAGGTGTTAGCTTGCCCTTCTCCTCTGCCTACCATCCAGAGAACAACGGTCAGACGGGGAGAACCAATCAGTCTCTAGAACAGATTTTGCCGTGTCTTACCACATCCCAGCAGGATGATTGGTGTTTCTCGTTGCCCGTGGCTGCGTTCACATTTAATAATCGGGTTAATCAGTCCACTGGCACCTCTCCGTTTTTCTGTAACTACCGTTTTCTACCCCATTTTGGTGAATTTTCCAGGCTGGATTCGGGGTGCCCCAGGGGCTGATTCAGTGGCTCAACGGTTAGGGGAGGTTTGGAGGGAGGTCCATAAGAACATTTGGGTGGCTCAGTGCAAACAGAAACATTTTGCTGATAAGCGACGATTTGTAGGACCTACGTTTCTGGTAGGAGATAAAGTATGGTTGTCTACCAAGAACATACATCTGAAACTTCCCTCCGTTAAATTGGGTGCCAAGTTTATTGGTCCTTATGAGATCTTTGAAGTTGTCAACCTAGTTGCCTTTCATTTACGCTTACCTCTGTTGCTTCGTATTCCCAATGTGTTCCATAAGTCTCTTCTTAAATCATTTGTACCTTCCTCTACTGGATCTCCATTCCCTCTACCTCCTTTTTCTCTAGATGGACAAACTGAGTATTAGGTTGAACGTATTGTCAACTCTTGAATGGTTAGCAGTTTGCTTCAGTACTTGGTACATTGGAGGGGTTACAGTCCTGAGAATCGATCTTGGGTCCCGGCGCGATCTATCCATGCACATTATCCTGGGAAACCTAAGGGTCCGGTGGCCCCCCTTGAGAGAAGAGTACTGTCATGATCCAGGCCGGGTTTTGGTCTTGTCTCTTCTTTCCCGGTCTGGTCATGTCAGGGGTTAACTTTCTCTGCCTCGTTCCTGTGTCGGGTCTGCTATATCTCTGTGCTGCATCCTGCAGGCAGTGCCAGTTATATTTCCTGCCTACGGCATGTGTATCTAGCTCTGGTGAACCCCTGGTTTGTCCTGCTGTATTTACTTGACTTTGCCCATGTCTGTGCTCTTCTCTCCTACTTGTGCCATCTCTGTGTGTTCCTGTGTGTTTGGATTACCCGGCACTCGACTCTGTTTTGGCTCTGCCTCTGACCTGATTCTTTCTCTTCCTTCAGATACCTCGTTATGAACCAGCACTGACATTTTGTCGCTCCTCTGACTGTGTTTTTGGAATTTCCCTTTGTACTATGCAACTCTCTGGTATCGACCCGGCTTGCTGACTATTCTGCTGCAACCTGGTGGTAGCCTCGCTGCAATTCTGCTGGTTTGCTCTGAACAGGATTTCTGCTCACTCTCCACTCTGCTGCCACCTAGTGGAGTTTGCATTACTCTGCATTTACCTGCAGTGCTGCAGCAAGACATGGAGGCTGTGTCAGATGATAAGGCCTCCACAATCACTTGACCTGAACTCAAATGAGATTGTTTATGATGAAGTGGATGCAAAATGAAGGGAAAGCAGCCAACAAATGCTTAGATCCTCTCTGAACTCTTTCAACACTGATGGAGGCCATTCCAAGTGATGACTTGATGAAGCTGCTTGACTAATTATTTTTGGCATTTCTCAAGCAGTTTCATCAGGCTGTCACTTGGACTTGCTTCCAACAGTCTTGAAGCAGTTCTGCGTAGTGCTGAGCACTTGATGGCTGCTTTGCCTTCAGTAAAAAAGTGTATCTAAACTTTTGAATTGTATAGTGAATTCTAGGTACCAGGGCTCAACGTGAACCGAATGACAACATGTTGACAATATATAACACATATAGTGAGATGTCCTTTTAGAAAGGCCATAATTACTGGCAAAAGTGTTACAAAGCTGAATACCTTATAAGCTTAATTAATGTTGCATAAAGGAGACCGCCTATAAAAGAAAAATAATGCTGCCAATTGTTGTGAATGTGTTAGAAATGAATTCTGAGCAGAAG
>VIAB01001103.1:196205-207469 GCA_009801035.1 Oophaga pumilio | reverse complement strand
TGCCGAGTACCCCAAAGCCCTGGTACGTGCGGCTCACATCCACATAGGGATTTCATCAATTCTAGCAGACCTAGCACATGCCACAATCAGCACCCACATGAGGTTATCAAGAGGAGGTATTTGGGCGTTACCTTGAGCTAAAATAAAGCAGTATTTGGATTTGGGTCATTATGCATTCTGGAACCAAAAGATAAATGTCAAAGGGAACTAGCACCAAAAAATATTATCTATAGTAAAATTGAAAAATGTATTTAAGTCATTAAAAAATCATGATTACAAACACAATCCAAAAAAGAAAAAGAAATGGGGTAGGGGAGGACAGGTGGGGCACAAAACCTTGCACGTTTTGGACAGACAGTTCATTCTGGAAGTCATAGTTCACTGTGAGTTTGTTTCATTTTTACAAATGAGCCATTTCCATTACATCAGGTTTACTAATTTTCTTTTCTTATTCCATGTAATTGTATATTGTTTTGTTCCCATTTTGTATCATCTTTGTATATTTTTTATAAAAACTGCCTATCTTTTAAATATATAAAATCTAATAGCTCTATTCCTTTTGCTCTGTAAACCGCACCACTAAAGCCATACACTACAGGACGGGTGTACAATTGGCTTGTACAAAGGATTGGTGGTGGAACCTAGCAGGGGTTCTTTTTTTGCTTTATTGTGGATTTATCAGTGACCGTATCTGGGTGTATCTATATACATTTCATGCTTTGGAATCGGAGGAGTGTATTCGATATACTCACTGTGAGTTCCCCAATTACTGGCCTAGTAGTGAAAGCAGCTGCGGCCTCGTCCTTCACTCATCAGCCAATTGCAAAATTGTCCTCATGATTGGAAACAGCAGTGTTGTGTTCCCCTGACAAACTGTGTGATCTCTTTAATGTCATCTGTGACAAAGTTGTATCAGTGGCGGGATCTGCATGACCCCCCTCAGCTGCTATCCTTGACTCTATCTATCTATCTATCTATCTATCTATCTATCTATCTATCTATCTATCTATCTATCTATCTATCTATCTATCTATCATCTATCTATCTATTTATTATCTATATACCTATCATCTATCTATCTATCTATCTATCTATCTATCTATCTATCTATCTATCTATCTATCTATCTATTATCTTTCTATCTATCTATTATCTATCATCTATCTATTATCAATCATCTATCTATTATTTGTCTATCTATTATCTATCTATTATCTATCTAGCTGTTATCTATCTATCTATCTATCTATCTCTATCTGTATCATCTATTATTTACATATGTATCTGTTATCTATGTATTATCTATTATCTATGTATTATCTATCTATCTATTATCTAGCTATCTATCTATTATCTATCAATCAATCACATATCTATATATCCATCTATTATCTATCTATTATCTATTTTTTATCTATCTATCTATCTATCATCTATCTATTATTTGTCTATGTATCCATCTTTTTAACAAGGACTGGTTTGTAAAAGTCAGTGTCGCTGACTTCAGAGCAACATTGCCCTCTGGCTAGGTGTGTACAGTATTTCTAAAAATTGCTTTCTGTCAGCTACAGACACATTGCTCCTCAGCCATATGTCCTGTTCCTATTTCTCTCCCTTAAGTAAAAGGAGCGTAGAACGTCTTCATTCCCTCAGTGCACACTTGATATATGGAGACTTTGTTGACAAGTTTTGTCTAATTAGATTTCTGTTCTGCAAGGAAGGACGAACAAATAACACAGTGACCTACAACTACTCCGGCGTCTGTTAAATCATGGAAAGTGCTGCAGTCTCAGGCTCTGTTCACATTAAAGTTGGGGTTTTACATGTATTGCAGGTTAAAATTTGCGTGTAAAGTACCAACAACTTCCTTGTGTTTTATACGGTTGTGGAAATTTCCGAAATAGTTTTTGAAACCAGTTTAGTAAGCTAAATGTCACTTCTTTAAGCAGTTTTCGCCACACATTCGGCCTGGAAACTCACACAGATTAGCTTTATAGACAGGGGCTAATCCGCATGTAGAGCCATGACAGTTCAAACTGTAAATTCACAGCAGGAAACCTGAAGGTGAGCCTTGGATTTCTTCCACAAATTTCATGGCATGTATGGAGATTGAAAATGAATATGCCATACTTTAAAATCACAAATTTTGCAGAATGTTGCGTAAACCTCTGACACCATTTTGTGAGCTGTCCAGGACTGTTTAATGCTAAGGATAATGCTAATATATTGGTATACGTAACACTATGTATTACGCTGTGCTATGAGTTTATCTGCATGCTGCAATATCTGAGTGACAGATCCAGTGAACTGCCGATGTGGGAAGAGAGAGACTTGTGATTGCGAATTAGTACATTTTGTTGGCAACATGCCCTGGGTCTTACCTGCCCACAATGCGTCTCTCTAAGTAATAGGAGTTAGGTCTTAAGTGAAGAATGCAGACCATAAGTAGTTAACACACTAAGCTGCTTTGTAAAATGCTGAGTAAGGCCGGGGTCAAATGATCACTGATTCTCTCATGCAAGATAATCGGGGCGAATACGCTAATGACACTTGCCTCAAACTCTGTCACAGTGTCATCTGAGTGTGATCCGATTCTCTCAAGTGAGAATTGTCTGACATCCAACATTCCGGTGCAGTTCGATGTTTCACATGCATCCATAGAGTTGTAAGGGTGTGAGTATTCCGGATGCACTCGCAGCATGCTGCCATTGTTTTCTCACTGGCATGAGCAAAATATTGCAGCATACAACATTGGACCGAGTACTATTCGATAAAACATTGGATAGCACTTGGCCGTGTTATGCGCTTGTATAAGCGAGCCCTTTCAGGGAGTATGGAATTAGTAGTGGCATGTCTGCGACGTCACCCAGATGTGTACACAGAGTAGTGTGCCATTTGAGTTTTGGTTTAGGTTTAGCTTGACACACATGCTACGTCTGGATATGAGGAACTATCTTAAGGACTGTTGTTGACGGCTGGAGCCGGAGACATGTGTTATAGTCGTGGTATGGAGCTTGGACTGTGACCACAGACTACACTGGCTGGAGATACAAAAGCTGTGGGCCAACCAAAAGTTGGGAGGCCATGGGTTTTGCCTGGTACAGAGGCAGTGGAATTACCACCCCCAGGATGGGATCTTGTGGACTGGGGACATTGCATTGTGACCATCTACCTGGAAATGCTGTAAGACCGTGAATGTAAGGAATAAAAATAGTTGCATTGTTAACCTGCCTAGGTGATTATTGCACCCAACAACCTCACATCTTCAAAGTAGTGGTTGTGTATAAGAGCCTTAGAATCTGCACATGCAGCCTGGTGGCTGTAGGAAAAATTCATCCAGATAGCAATTCACTTTAGTGGATCGATCACGGTAGCTGGGCTGCGCTTACGGAAATGAAGAATCCTTGATGGTATAAAATGAAAGTTTTTTAATCCAGCAATGCTTTTTTGTGCCAGATTGGCATCTTTATCTTGAAAAAGGCACCAGTCCGGTGTCAAATCGCATTGGTGTAATAAAAACCTTCAATTTATAACATCCAGAAATCTTAATTTCGGCAAGTGCAGTTCAAGCACCGTGATCTCTGAAACCCTTTAATGGTATACTTTATATTTTACATGATCATCATGGGTTGTCTCATAATGACAAACCAGGTCCTCATGCTATTGGGACATATAGATATCACAGGGGATGGCTCCCTCAAAAGGACCATCTTTATGAATCAGAAAAGAAACGGCTTCCTCTCAGACCTGACAAGTCTATGCATTACATGGATAACTATTCTTTTGAATGCTACAATTACCCTTTAGCAGCCATCACAATTTAGGCTGAGAAGTATAGGCTACAAAAGTCAAATCTGGAGAAATCAAGAGACTGATTTTTTTTCTTTGTTGAAAATAGCCTGTCTTAGAGGGGTTGTCCTAGGAGAGGTCATCAATATGAGATAATTTGGGTGCATTTCTCTGCATCCCAACCAATCAGCTTAAAAAAGCTTCAACAGCTGCCAGATGTTAACCGGTAGCAGCTGCTGCCAGTTACGGCAGAACAGCTTCTTTTCAAAAGCGGCAGCTCCATCCAATGTGCTTACATCTTGCTTCTGCCACAGATGTTGCCTGTTGATTGGTGGGGGGATTCAGGTGTCAGATCCCACTGATCCCCTATTGATTAAAAAATATATCCTGTCGGTAGGTAATCAATATGAGATCAGTTGGGACAAATCCTTTCAAGAGATGTAAAAATGGTATCTAATTTTCAGGAAAATTGTTACAGAGCACGAAGTTCATCGGATTGATCTACACACTTCTAGGAAAAGTTTTGGTATAACTTGCAATTTATTTATTAAAAATCATGGAAGCTTGTATGCACTTGAGTACAGTATGCGGCACTGACATGACTATGTATCCAGAGATAGCTGTCAGTCACTAGAAGGAGCGCCTACTGGACTCGCATGCAAAGACCAGGGATTTCAATGAATAAAATACAAGTTAGGCTAGTGTCACAGATAAGTATTTTTTCTCATCTGAGGGAATCAGGCTGATCAGAGTTTGATGTGGAGAAAATGGAAAACAAAATTCCATCTTCTCCATTCTATCAATCTGTGAAAATTGGACGTCACACAGATGTCACCAAGGGCAGTCTGATGTTTTCCACTGATTCATTGACTTGGATGAGTGTGATTTGATAATCGGATCCAACTTGGGCATGCTCGAATTCTTTCCTTGGACTAAGTCAGACATGTGCATGGCCGGTAGAATAACATTAGTTCAAGTGCGATCCAAAATTTTGTCAGATCACACTTGGACTGAAAATATGGCCACGTGCGTGAGACCTTATATTGAATCTTTTCCAGCAAGCCTTCTGCTCGGATTCTCCTTCTCTACACCACTGTGTCCACAGATCAGACTGCATGTATGTAAAACATATCCGGTTCCTTTTACAAGACAACCCCATTATGAATAAATAAAATTAAAATAAAATTGAATTAAAAAAATTTAATAAATTCTTCAATGTCGTTCATATCCCGCTCAACTCTAGCCTAGGCGATAAAACAATTTGAAGCCGATAAAACTGTTTTGTATCAAAACTTTATTCAATAAACAAAAGAATGCAACATCGGGTAACATTTCTATAAAAAGATGAAGATGGGACTGTTCTACAGTGCATTAAAAAACCCTTCTCTCATTGAAGTAGTATCCAAGATTGTGTGTAGAAACAGTCAATTTTAAACTAGGAGTTAAGTTTCCTCTCGGAGAAGAGAATTGACATTTAAATATTGCAATCACTAATCTAATTTGGTTAACAATTCAAGAAATTCTACTACTTCTTCTTTCCATTTGGAGATGGTTCGTATCCGAAATAACTGACTTGGCTCTTTTATAAAGAGATGTACAACCAGTAAAACGCACACAAGTTTCCGAAAGTAGGACCGACACAGAGGTTCTCGAATACCTTGTGTTGAGAGACATGTATTTACAAATGTTTTTTTTTTTTCTTTTCTTATTTCTTAAACAACTTTTTATTTTTCAGGGTTCGTAAGACTCGGACATTTTAAGACGCAAAATAAAATTGAAAAAATAAAAAGAAAGAAAAAATATACCAAAACACTAGTCTCTAGGACAAGACATCATCCAGTAATACGTTCAATTCACCAAAGAGTTTCCGCTGTGCTTCATGGAACTCAGTTTCAATATGTAAGGGCCCAAACAAACTGTATTCTCTATATTTTCCACTACAGGCAACATAAAACTTTAAGGGGACAAAATGTCCATATCTTAAAATGCTTACCTAGCATATAGGAAAAAAACAACAACTATGGTCCAGATTCATCACTACTTTGCACCTTTTTTTCGGAGTAATAGTTTGTATTTTAGGCATTTTAATTTTCGCATTGATTTTGTACCTTTTTTACGCTTTTCAATCCATGTTATTTTTGGGAGTTTGCTTGACAATGTGGGCATAGTATTCATTATCTAGATATGTTGCGACTTTTTTGGAATGTTGCAATATTTTTCATAATTCTACTCCAGTACCATAGCAGAATGCAAAATCAGTCAATTTTTTTTAATGTTTTGCGTAGTTGAAGACTAATGCACATTATTTTGAAACTTATTGAAAGGGTTCATGTTACAGGAAAAAGGCACAATAAAAAAAGAAAGCCAAAGAGCGAAAAATTGGCACCAAACTTAACATTCTATACAAGTCTAATGATTTTGGAGCAAAGTTCACAAGGGAAAAAAGAAAGACAGATCAGAAAAATGATATAAATGAATCAGGGCCTAAGTGTGAACCTAAAACTATTTGGAGGCCATGATTACATAATAAGGTAACCATTTACTGTAGGTCCATTTCATCAAGTGCGGAGTAACGTTGCATATACATTTTGAGAAAAACTCACAAATGATGACTTGGCTGAAAGCGTTTGAATAATGAAAATTAGATCTACATTGTCAAGAAAACCTAAAGAATTCTGAAAACTCAAAGACCTGGTGGAAAAATGTCGCGAAAAGCAATCAAGTTAAAATGTCTAAATCCAAACTTTTACTAAGAATCATTTTGCCAATTTGCAAACTGTTTTTAAAATTTTGGAAAAAACATATGTTGACTCATGTTTTAACTTTAGCGCTATTTGTGGACTCGCGGAAAGGTTCTCAACGAAGGCAACAAAAGTGTAGAGTATACCAATAGCATAGAATTAAACGCTAACAAGAATTTATTTTTTTTACCGAATTAAAATCCCAACAAATGGATAATCTTTAGTGAATTGATTTCATACCTCATAAAGACTTACTAGAATATGAAAGAAATAAAGTAAGAAATCAAAATCAGAACTTTGGAGCCCAAGAAAACATTTGTACAAATACTATAAGAAATGTACATCAGTTTCAAAAGCCAAGCTCAGCTATTTCATAGCGGATACCAATTTTATCATAATTTACCTAAAAAGGAACAATCTAAAGAATAAATTAAATAATACTTATAAAAAAGCACACCCCACCCCCAAACCAGTTCACAAAGTCTGGAACTGGCAGAATTATTTTACAGTTATAAAAAATGTTGGTTTTTTTTGTTGTTTTTTTATATGTGTGTTTTTTGTCTTTTTTTTGTCTTTTTTTTTTAAATTACCACATTGCTCTCCTTGCTCTGAAAAGAGTGCAGCATACTGTGACATACGACCCACGATAGTATAGTAATGATCGGAGCATGTACAAACTTGCAATACAACAAGCAGGAGGACAAAAAAGTGGGGTGATCGGTAACAGGTTGAAACAAGTTTACAACATTCAGTGCTCACAAAAAATTACAATTAAAGGGTAGAAAGGATAGAAAATCCCAAGTGTCTTGATTAATTATTCAATGACATGTGCACAACTGTGAGGTACCGCATAGCAACCGATCTTTCTCCTCTAAATACTCTACGCTAAAGTAGAAAAATGACAAAAAATATTATATCAGTCACTATGGGAAAAAGACAATTTTGCACATAGAGAAAACGATGAATTAATGTGATGATAAATTACAAAATAATTTAGATGCTTCTTGGTTAATTTTCTAGGTGTTGCAAAATTTCTGCGTGTGCTTCTGAGATGATACAAAGTTATGGAGCAGCAAATGAAGTTTGTGATTGTGGAGAAGTGGTGAAATCTTAAGCAAAATTGTGGTTGAAATGTTCATTATTAGCCATTTTTTTTTAGAGGGAGTAAATGTCACGAGTGCTACTTATTGGAGGTACATAGATACTCTTTTTTCCCGTAGAGGAAGCCAATAAGATGCCATACTGAACTGACGTCCTAAATGAGGGCTTGTGTCATCGTAGCTTAGTCATCTACAATACTGTTAGGTCATGGTGGTTACAATGTTTATCAGGAATGTAAGAAAAATTGTACTGAACGGATAGTTCCATCATCCGACTACAAAAACATCCTACGTGGTCTTCCATTATCTGCATAGTAAAATAAGGCAAAAATATTCACAAGACACCGGTTCAGTGGCCACAATGGAGTGTTGAGCAAAAAGGACCCTGATCCAGCTGTCATGTTTGTTGTCCATGGCTGCCAGACCGGAGCCCTGTGAAGCTTGTCTCACTTGCTGACACGAGCCAGTACCTCTTCTGATTTGTGAGCCTGGACTGATGTCATCATTGAGGCATGACAAATACATGACGATACACCGGGCCTGCTAAACAAAGGAGGTGCCAAATAAATATATGTGCTACTTAGTACTCCGAACCCCATGGACTCTGTTGAGACCAAAAGTGATGTTGCGCCAACCATTCAGGTAACCAACCGCTGAGGCCACTGTGTGAATGCTTGGTTAAGTGACTTGGTGAACTGGATGTCATCACTTCTGGTTCTGGCAAAGTGTCGTAATGTGGGGTTTCGTGGGAAGTGATAAGTAAAACTTTTGAAAAAGTCAATTAAGTATGTATTTCATATACATATATATAAAGTATAAGTCTCTAGTACAGGCAAGACACATACATTGATGTTGCCATGAACAGATTGGACCTCAAGGCTCCATTTCTATCATTGTTACGTATTGATGATATGGGTCAACTCTAGAGTCTAATACTTATCTAAGAAAAAGATAGAAATAATCCAAAAATTATAATCATGAGCAAAAGAGACAAACTGCTCAAAATTCAGGTAACCTTTTCAAAACATTTTGTTGTCCAGGTGGAACTATCCTTCAAAAACAATGTGTAACGGAAAGGAAGAGTGTTAGAGTCAAGTATTCAAAGTAGGTAATACCATTCACACTTATATGCTATGTGAAAGCTTTAATCCCCATATAAATATGTTAAATGTGTTGTACATTGGTGAATGACAATTGGGGATTTATGTGTCAATATGTGAAGTTTCCATATCATAGGACTATATGAAGTATTTGAGGGTCTATAGGGGTCCAATCTAATTGTTAGAAAGGTCTTTTGACAATAAGTTAATTATAAAGTATCCCTCTGCTAGGACCCCGGTGATCAGCTTTTATCTGTGAGGAAAGCTGTCAATAAGTATGCTTTTTTTCCTGCAGCACTGCCACAGGGGAAATGAAGAATTACACATTTTCGGACCAGCCAGGTCCTCCAGAGCTAGAGATGTTTTTTGTAACCACTCTCCAATCTAGCCAAGAGATTATATTCCTGAACGAAGCATTCCCCCTCTATTAAATCAGAATTCCCTAATAGGGTGCATTAAAATGGACCATCTAGAATGGACAACTCTTTTAAATACAACATTAGTATGATGGGGAGACTTGCGTGTTGCACAATTACTGTACATCCCTGAAATTTGCTAAATTCCAGTTCAAAATCGGTGCCATTGGCACTTGGTTTTAGTAAATTGGACGTTTGGATTTTAGTTGTCTCTACGACATGGCAGCTAGTAAATGTGATAATGAAGAGATTTACAACAAATTAATGTAAAACTAAAATGATAAATGACTTCTAATAATTTAGTGTAGAATCCTCCAACCGAAGCGGCTACTGATGGAATTGGTCTTCGCAACTTTTCCAATTGAACCGGTGGAATGGAATTTATCTGACTTTTGACACAACTCGATGTAACTGGATGTAAAGATCAGAAAAACAGCGAAACCTCCGATACTGTGAGCCAGTAGTCACCGTATGATGTATAGTATCAATTTTATAAAGAAGATAACAGACAGTGCCCTGTACCCACTCATCTGTGCTTCATCGCTACTGTCGAGCACCAGACATAAATCATAACCAGAGGAATGTTTGAGGTCAAAGAATTGTTTTCCAGAAATCTTCCTCCTTGGTTGACATCTGCGTACGCTGGTGACAACTGAAAAAATAGATTCAATGCTGCTGGTATAACGCATAGGTGAAAAATGTTCTCTTGGCTGTATATTGTACAGTTTGATATTACTTAACCACAAATGATCTTTAAATCATGGTGATAAATGCAATTTATCGGTTCTTCTTAAGTGGTTGTACATGTTGTCAGATGGGTTGATTCCAGCAGGACTGGTTTGGTCATTGTTTTTTTGGCATTTGTGAGGAAAAAAGTATTGGTCATGTTGAATTTTAAAATGCCTGATCGTTTTTTGTTTTTGAAGGAGTTACGCAACAATTCTAGACTGAAAACACGTGCACACTTGGATGAAAAGATTAGGGAATTTTCTATGAAGAACTGTTTGATCAACTACTATTGAAATTGTAAAGCCATCTTTAAGCTTCCCGCACAATGTTGAGCCATCTGTCCAATTTCACACCATACGATGCTTCCATATGGTACAATATTACAAAGATAGCCTTTCTTTCTTAAAAGCAGTTATCCCCAATGTGGAAAATGATGGGTCATTTTCTGACTTTTTTTCTATCTCCATATTAAACTAGAGGCGTACATTTGTCAATGTGACCAATGTGACTTTAACGGGTAAATTCTCAAATAACTCTTAGACCACCTCCAATATATGTAAGAAAGGCTACATAACTCAATACTACTTCCAACTTCTTTAACATTTGACATTTTTACAGGTGAAGGAATATTTTGAAAAAGCAATGTGGTTGAGTATTGAAATCCCGATGTTTTGCAGAATCTTCAAAAAGTTCTGAAGGGGCTTAAACTACACAATGTCCTATGGTTTAATTTTTTTCAGAGACATAATAGGGGTTCTATAGATATGCATAAAGACTTTCCTGTACATCTCTGGTTTTATACAGAAGCGTTTTGAGATTTTTCATTGTTGAATTCCATATTGGTCAAAGAGAAAAAATGGTTCATGCTCCATGAGACTCCATATGTATGGAAAGGGAAGCAGGAGGTAAAGTACTGGATGGTAGATGTGTGTCACCGAGGTGGCTGGCCTCTGTGATATAAGTCCGAGAAGAAAGTACACCAGTAATAATGGGTTACTGAGAGGATGTTTTTTTAGTGGACCAGATTTTGGGTCCGGGATTTAGGAGCGATCAAAAGAAACTGGGTGGGGAAGGTCGCTCTCATACAGTACAGCCCGGGTTTGCTCATCTAATAACAGGCAGCTGGGCTAGCTCTGCAGTGTCTGTGATGTTTGGAGAGAGGAAAACGGGGGAGACTGTTTTGAAATATTTTGCCTATAGAGTGAACGGACTGTTTTGTTGTTTGTTTGTGCTGAAAAAAAGCTGTTGTTGTTCTTCATTTGAGCTTAGTGGAAGCTTATGAAGTATAACAAATTTTACACTGTTTGACACAAGAATGTAGGGCCTGTGTGTACCCTAACTGCTGACAGCGAGTTTAACCTCTAGGTGCTACTTTCTTGATAAATATGG
>VIAB01001103.1:104166-125175 GCA_009801035.1 Oophaga pumilio | reverse complement strand
TTCTGCCGGGGTATGTAAACTTTTGAGCACAACTGTATTCTGGCTAGATAAGGGGTAGCTCCAAGAATAAGTTCCAAGTGATAAACTCAAATTTTACCATGAAGAATTAGCTAAAAATTTGGGAATTAAAAGCCTCCAACGAGACCACACTGACTGTCTCCCAAAACATAGTATAGCTTTTTTGTTTAATTCCAAGATGTGGCGGTAATTTACAATGATCGGATCGTAAAAATTCAACACGAATATAATACTATACTTAACCAGAAAAAAATAAATGTTAATCATCCTACAAATGCAAAAAAAAAAAAAAACCTCAAAAAGTTAAGTATAACCTATGTTTGCCTTTGCTGTCTTGAGACACAGGAATGATTTACAAATATCGCGAATGAAAATCGGCAAATCTGCAAGAGCCGCCTGGAAATTATGCCGAGCTTAATTATACTTAATGTGAATTATTCAGAAGCACGGGGAGAGGGACTAAAATTTATTTCATACAAAGAAGCCTGACATTTTAATTGGTCCTTCAAAAAAAAAAAAATGAGACAAAACAATTTCCTCTCAAGAAAATTTACATCATTCCCATCAAAAAACCGACGACGGCGGCAGAAGCCTCATCCTAGCAGAACTTCATTAACGAGATTAATTAGCACGTAGATTGTCTGCGCCTCATCAGGTGTGGCACGGTCCAGGTGAAAAGCGAAACGCGTCGCGCGGGTGAGACTGTTCTGCGAGCACACCATTGGTTTCGGCAGGAGGATGGGAGGATGGGGTAGAGAGGGGGTAAAGTTGACAGAATGAGGCCACTGTACCTTGGTCATTAGCCATTTTGTCAGGGTGTTCCACTGCAAAGGAAAAAAAAGAGAGACATTATCATTACATTGTGACGGCTTCTCATAAGACGCTTGACATATCAAATCAGAAATTTTCATTAGCAGACTTTATACCGGGAGCCAGGCTTAATGTGCATGAAACGCTACATTTTACAATGCTCGCGTTGAAAGGCTGCCCGTGGAATCATTTGTAGCATTTTTTTTTTATTTTTGGAAATGTCATCACAGAGATGCAAAAAAAAAAAAAAAAATTATTCCAAAAAGGGTAAATTTTGAAATGTTCTATTCGACTGTCAGCCTTAGAATATCTTACAAGGACTCTTGGAAAGCAGCCGATGCGGGGATAAATGAGGACATAAAACCTGAATGTTCATGCTGATTGCAAATAATATAAAAGATACAATGGTTCTGGATTTCTTTACAAAATTGTCTACTTTAATAACACTTATCACCAGGCTTAATCCAAGAAAATTCTATAAAGTAATATTAATAGATCCCATGTTTTAAGCTATATTAATATCTTATAATAATACATTTTTCTAAATTCAGTTTTCTCCAGTAAGAGCTTCAAATACCCTTCAAAGATGGAAAGATAAAATTCTGCCTGTCTACAGCCACCACTAGAGGGAGCTGTAGTGCCTATTGCATACTGTGCATCATACACTTTTAAAGGGGTTGACCACTACTAGGATAACCCCTTCTTAGACTAAATAATAAAATAATAAAGTCTATACTCACCTCCCGTGCCGACACCATTCCAGCAGCGTCGGCACTCGCTCTCCCCGATGTTGTGGTGCGGTGTTGCGATGCCGGCGCCCAATCAGAGCTGGCGTCACTGTCTCTGCCTTCATAGGAATTGAACATAAAGAGGAAGTCAGGGATCAAGAGGCTTATCCCGGACTTCCTCTTCATGTTCAGTTTGCCCGAAGGCGGAGACAGTGATGCCAGCGCTGATTGAGCTCCGGGCATCACGTGTCACAACACCTGCATCACAGTTCCTGGACCATGAGTGCTGACACCGCCGGTGCCGGCACGAGAGGTGAGTACAGGCTTTATTATTTTATTGGGGCATAACTTTTACTTTCAGAAGTGGTTGTCCTAGTAGTGGACTACTCCTTAAATGTATAAGCAGTAGAGATGATCGAATCTGCCAGTATCTAAATTTGGCAGATGGGCTCAAATTTGGCCAAGAAATAAAATTTGCATAAAACTTATTTGATGCAAATCGAATGTTCCAGATAATGTTCTAGAGTCACTCACGACTCCAGGTCTGAGCGTCTCTCTCTCTGGAGGACCTGTCCTGCCTTGCACTACAAAGATAACCCATTAATATGAATGTGCGCCGTGTAATACTTCATTTCCCCTGTGGTGGCACTGCAGAGAAACTAAGCAGTGACTGTCAAGTATAACCATTGATTACAGCTGATCACTGGGAATTTCTGATCGGCTTCTTGTTACAGTTCGCCCCTAACAAGTTATGGAAAACCCCATAATAACTATAATAAATTGATAAAATTTATATTCTACACCCGTTTGGTGACACATGACGCAATATAGTTATGTTACCGTATATAAACTCCTAATATCCCGAGTTGGGAAATGATTATCTAGTGTTGATGCCTTCATGGTCCCTGTTGGCCAACTAGACGCGCGGATAGGTATCACTTGAACGATGAGTGGATCGATTCACAACAAATCAAATTTGTTTCAAATTTCCGTAAAAATTCAGATTTGCCTAAATTAGAAATTTTTGAGATTGGAATTGCATGAACCCAACAAATTCACACTCAGACTATACTTTGATGGATTATTTTAAGGGCCGAAAAAGGGTTAAAAGACGCTAAAAGATTATGCTCACCTGTCTTGTCCAGCTACTCATCAGTCCTCCTCTCACTTTTCATCGGTCTTCGGATTTGGGTTGACTCTTCCGGTGTTGACTATGCGCCACACGATCACGTTGGGGCGCGACGCGCCACATTGATATCAATGACGGGCATCGTCACCCAAGTGACCGCATTTGACCTAATCAACGATGAAAGTCAACACCAATCCGAACGAAGCAGACTACCGGGCAGGGAGCTGCGGTGGGAGGGAGGTGAGCATCATTTTATCTTGCTTCGGAATCTGGAGAAGCCTCAGGAAATAATAAATGTGTCTTTGGAGTAGATTAAAGTGAATCTGCCTACAACTAATTTCAGGAGATTCACTTATCTCTAAAAGGCACCTTTAATGTAGAGGAGCCACGCCGCCGTCAGTTAATGCTCCACTATAAAGAAGTTTCATCGAGAGATGCTCTTAACCAGAGTCTCCACCAAACATGAGACATGAAGGAGATTTCCATTCCCGGTTCTGATGGATTCACATGAAATGTTGTCTTATATAATGGAGCATAAGATCAAAGGCGGATAACAAACCCAGTGCATTACGGGACCTTTCCCCTCCCGGCTCTCTACGCCGGTCGGCACAGTCATCTAGAATTCCTTGGTTCAAGGAAGACGACTTCTAAGAGTGATGGAAATGAAGAGTTTGTATAATGAGGGGCAGAAAGTTTTTCACCCTTTACTAAGAACAGAGGGTTCTCAGGATTAGTAATATCAGGTGGGGGATTTATCTCCTCCATCTAACGCCAAGGTTGGAAGGTCTTATCGGAATTAACGCACGCGGTGACGATACAGTATAGTTTTGTGCCAGAGAGCGATCGGCCGGTTGCATCCTGTCTCTTCTTTTTGTGATACATCCTTTTATTTTATGGAACCGGGATTTGATTTTGGAAAACTTTAGACATTTTGTGATTAAAAATTGTTTAGTTTTTTTTGTTCCAAAATATACTGATTCCTTTCTTGTTTTTATATTATTTTTCCACCTGCGTGACCCACTTCTTCCGTAAACCAAATGACTCAAAGACGTTTTATGTAACGGACAAATGAATTTTATAAAAACTGCAACCCAGCCCCATTCAGGCACAAAGTATTACAAGAAAAAAGCCAGACGGACGTGATTAAAGGGAACCTGTCGTCATGAAAGTTATGACTCGGATGTTATAGAGCTGGAGGAGCCGAGCAGATTGATATATGGGGTTATGGGAAAAGATTGAGTATTACTTGTTATTTATTGATTTAATTTCTGATGATTGTAAAGCTAAAGAGTCCAGGGGGCGGTCCCTCTCTCTCTCCGCCCACAGGACTCCTACGCCCAAAATAAGAAGGAATTTCCATCAAATATTTATATGTTATACTGAATCTTTTCCCATCAATCTATACATCAATCTGCTCAGCTCCTCCAGCTCTATGTTGACAGACAGGGGAAGATTAGGATGGTATGGGTTTGAAGTGAGAGCAACAACTTCTGTTTATGTTGAGGTTTTTTTTATTGCTTTTTTTTAACCTTTTTGGACAAGTGCTGTCCCCCTATTTTCATTCTTGTTCAACGTGACAGGTTCCTATTTATTTATTCCCGTAGACAGGTTTCTACGGGATCCCATTAATATCTAGGGTGAGAAAAGTGCTTAAGTAAAGACCACCCAGAAAAAAAAAAAAATAAAACATTCCCCCATCTCCTAAACCAGCATTGGTTGAATATCCTATAACTAAGCCTGTCGGCAGATATTCCAACCATCATAGATGGGGTAGATGATTTATTTGCACCCTCCCTATAATTAGTCTCTTGGGTCTAATGTTACCCCCAAAGGCTTTGGACCCTCCAAGTGTACGGTCAGTATAGCAGCAGCTAAGGGGCCCAATTCCTGGGGCCAAAATCAGCAACTCAGGAGCTCCACCCAGAGGTGAAGTTATGCAAAACTTTGGATAATAGGACAATGAATGCATATTACCGGATGCCATAAAGTGGGGACCAAAATAATAATAAGCCCCAATGAGGCAGGGCCCCTTTTCACATTTTCCTACGGTTGTCCCAACCCTAGGTAATTTATTTTGGACCCTAAATATATTCAGGTCACAAAGCATTGGAAAAATATAAAACTGTGACCACCAAACCATCCCCGAAGAATGACCGCAATAATATGTAATTGCTAATACAGTACTGAGCATTAGGTGGCGCTATACAATAAAAAATCCCGCTTTGGTTTTTTTAGGCCATCAAATTGCAATTTTTGCAAATGTGATAAGTAAAACGCATCTAATATGCAATGAGATTACTTTCTATTAATCACATCTCTATGTTGCGGTGTTAAAGTTGAGTTTTTAATTTAACCGTGGCTTCGTTTTTATGGAGTAGCCCATTTAGGTCTATTACAATCAACGCGTCCTTGATTGTCTTTTTTTGTCTGTTTGCCTTTTCTTTAACCCTTGATAGACCGCATGCAAACAGCCGCGGCTGCGGAAATCAGGAGCATAATGGCTGCATGTTCCTAGCTGCTACATGTACGATACTCTCCGGTCGCAGCAGTTCTCTGACTGTATTACGCTTCTTGTGGCCGTGCAGTTGTAGCAAAGGAGGTTTTATAGAGTAGAATCTGAGAATTAAATGTTTTGGTGGAAATCACTCTTTTTTTATGAATATGTGGTTTTTGAGGTCTGATTCTGGTTTTGTGCCATACTATACTGCAGTCTGTAAACCCATCCCACAAGCGTTGTGTAGCCCGAATCATCACACAGTTATTGGGGTCGTATGGGATTTACTTCTAGATGAAGGTGATTTTTGCAAGACAGTGCCCCGGGCAACAAGCATAGTAGCCTCCTCCATCTGTTTTCAAACAGTTTCAGAATATCATCCCACATAATACTGCCATATACTACCATGATAATACTGCCAAATAATAATATGATAATACTGCCATATAATAACATGATAATACTGCCATATACAGTCCACATAATACTTCTATAAAATACCATGATAATACTACCATATACATTCCACATAATACTGCCATATACTACCATGTTAATAATTGCCATATACATTTCACATAATAATGTCAAATAATACCATGATAATACTGCCATATACAGCCCACATAATACTGCAATATACTACCATGATAATACTGCCATATACTACCATGATAATACTGCCATATAATACCATGATAATACTGCCACATACATTCCACATAATACTGCCATATAATAACATGATAATACTGCTATATACAGTCCACATTATACTGCCATATAGTAATATGATAATACTGCCATATAATACCATGTTAATAGTGCCATATACAGCCCACATAATACTGCCATATACTACCATGATAATACTGCCAAATAATACCATGATAATACTGCCATATACAGCCCGCATAATACTGCCATGTACAGCCCACATAGTACTGCTAAATAATACCATGTTAATAATGCCATGTGAATCCCACATAATACTTCCATAAAATACCAGGATAATACTGCCACATACATTCCACATAATACTGTCATATAATATCATGATAATACTGCCACATACATCCTACATAATACTGTCATAACACCATGATAATATTGCCATATACAGCCTACATAATACTGCTATATTCAGCACAGATAAAATTCTATTTCTATATACCGTCCACATGATGCTGACATATATTTCCAAGATAATAATACTATCTACAATCACATAGTCTTGCAATGTCTTTATAATACTGCATAGATGACACTGACATTTAATGCTGAGATTATATCGCCATATACAGCACACATAATACCTCGATGTAATGCCAAGATATGTCTATATACAGCCAACATGATGCTGACATAAATACCAAGATAATATTGCCATATACGGCACACATAATGCCACCATATAATGCCAAGAAGATATTTTTATATACAGCCTACATGATACTGACACATAATGCTGAGATAATATTGCCGTACACAGCTCAAGACATACTGTGTAATTTTGACATGAAAATAATGCCATATACAACCCACATAATACCTCCATATTATGCCAAGATTTTACAAGATGTTGTCACATAAGGTTAAGATAATACTGCTGTATAATAACTCCATACCATGTTACCACATAATACCAAACTAATACTGCCATATAATGCTACGATATTGCATTAAAAGATAAATATAATACTGCTATATACAAACCACATAATACTGCAACATAATGCCAAAAATAATACTGTCACATATATCTCATATAACACCGTAAATAATAATGCCAATATAGTACTGTCATATATACACAACGTAATGCCGCTACATAATGGCAAGATACTACTGCTACATATAGCTGTCTAAATATACAGCCATATAATGCTGTATTACTTCCCAAATAATGCTGCAATCCTAATCCCACATAACTAATTCAATAGCTGCTATATAACGCTGCTTAGCTTTAATGATATGTCATTATTAGAAGCGACAACCAATGGTGCAAAATAAAAATACAGCTATAATGCGTAATCATTTTTTGTTTTTGCTTGGGGGAGGGTTGCTGCTTTTACTGTTATTATATAAAGACTCCTAAAATAAGTGTTATTCTGATATTTGATACTCAGTACAGCTTTGTGTCAGGCTGGGCAGGTTTTGCGATAAAAGCGATAAAGTCGCGAAAGTCAAATAATATCCTTGTTATAAATGGCAGATGTACGTGCTGCCTAGTGGACGTTCCTGGTACTGCAGCTTATGGAAAATGTTGCAGCCATGCACCATCATTAATAACATGTATAATTGAAATGTTATTCATGTTTGCGTCTCTGAGGATGATATGAAAGGGCATTGACGAGCGCTCAAAGTGGGGGCGAGTTCAGTGACGGCGAGCAGCGAGCTCCTCCGACCGGTTTAGTGCCTTATGGGTTCTCAGATCCGGGAAAAGAAGTCGAACATTCCGCTCTCTGTAATATGTATTTATTAGCGAGAAGCAAAAAACACCCTGACGTTAGCGTGGATTCCGAGGCACGCGAGGACTTCACAGGGTTTCGTCACCTTAGATGCGGTGACAGGTCTCAAGCTGCGGAATGATTGACTGTAATAAATTATTACATGCCGTATGGGGAACGACATCAAACATTCACGTCCGGGGGGAGCGGAGAACATGCACCTAATGATGTTACATGGCTGCTGCTGGAAATTTATTTTTTCTCCTTTTCTTAAAAAAAAAATTATTATCCTTGGATTAAATAGATATAAAGGGTTATCACTGCAGCTAAAAAGCACATTTTATGCATTATTTTTTTCCTCTAAAGGACCCTTAAATCTAAATACTTTGCAATCCTTGAGTCAATTTTTTCCCATGAAGGGGATGCTGACTTCTAAGAATTGTTTTCTATTTATTTATTTAACTTAAAGGCATGTATTTGGGGCTCAAAATAATTTTTGCAATTGGTTTTCACTAAAATTGTTGCACTGTTTCGCATTTCCTTGCTCTTTGTAGCACTGTTTCGCTTTTACTTTCTCTTTGTTTCGCGGCACAATCAAGTTTCACGTGGTCTGTTTTCACAGAGGAGCTACAAAAAAGATAAATAACAGACAAAAAAGACAAATAAAAAGAGCTGGAAACTCTCCTATTAGACAGTCTGAGTGAGCTCACTGATGGATTCTTAGTTAGCTCATTCTGCAGCCAGTGATAAACAGGACAACACAGAGGCTATAAAAGGTAAACAGTGCAATATTTGTAATGTTTTCTAGTCAACAATTTAAAGGGAATCCGTCAGCAGGTTTTTGGTATGTAATCTGAGAGATGTATGATGTAGGGGCAGAAACCCTGATTCCAGGCATGTGCCACTTACTAGGCTGTGTTTTGGTGTTTCATTACAATCAGTGTTTTATCAGCAGGAGGTTATCACTGCAGGACTAGGTGTCTCATGCTTCCAGTTCCAACCACACCCCTACCACGGATTTCCAGCTTTCTGTCACTATAGAGTATACACATAAATCTGCCAATCAGTGGTCTGGGCGGGGTTATACACAGGAAGCTGCCAATCATTGGCGTGGGTGGGGTTATACACAGGAAGCTGCCAATCAGTGGTATGGGCGGGGTTACACACAACTCAGCATTCTAAGCTCTGCTAGATCTACAACAGATATAACTGTGATTCTATCACAACTGCTGCACCTAGCAAAATAAGTGACACATCACTGGCATCAGGGTCTCTGTCCCTATGTCATGCTGCTCTCAGATTACTTAGCAAAAATGTTCTGACAGCCTCCCCTTAAGTAAAAAAAAAGTTGTGCCTTTAGGTGGACAACCAAAAGGTGGCAAGGAATTGCTATATAGACAATTATATGCTCATATAAAAATTGCTCTCAGCTGCAGCTATAATAGAAATTTCCAGGAACAGTTCCCAAATACCACATGATGTTTTATGCTCCCCTTCAGCAGACTACTAGATAAATTTACAATAATCAGGAAGACATCTGGCTGCAGCAGGAGCCTCTCCCTTCTGCTGTGTCTGCAGTAGAGGGATCAGTACTGTTTAGAAATGAAAGATTCAGAGCATTCCACAAATATGGGGTGTTTAGAATGGTTATAAGATAGCTGACTGCAGCAGGAACCTCCCCCCTATCCTCTGTCTGTAGTAGAGGGGTCAGTAATGGGAACATATCATAAAGTCAAACAATGAAACAACTGACTGCAGTGGAAGCCTCCTCCTTTTGCTCTCTCTGCAGTAGAAGGGGTACTATGTATATTTCATAGAAAAAGGCCACATAATAACTGTGGGTCCTTTGGGAGGCTGGTAGACCACTGGCTACAGCAGAAACTTCCCCCCCTCTGCCCTAGCTGAAACAGAAGGGTCAGTAGTACTAAGTACATTTCATAAAGGCAGACCACACAATAAATGTGGGGCCTTTAAAGAGGCTATACGACAACTGGCTGCAGCAGGATCCTCCCCCTCAGTATTGTCTGCATTAGGGAGCTTAGATCTAGTTGATCCCATTCCTTCAATTACATGGCATAAACCAATACCAAAATAAATATAGTGTGCAGATTTGACCCAAGATCTGTGTTCCCATGGGTGGAAAAAAAAACACTAGGACCTTTGTGTAGTGGTTTGGAATGCCTGGCTCAACATTGCACATGCTCCGGCTCAATTCTTTGGTTTTGCTGCAGATTTTTGTACTTTGTACTATCAGGGGCATGACTCCCCTTTTTTGAGCTTGGCATGTCATCGATATACCTTCCCATGGACAGGTGTCTGAACAGTCGGGGCTTCGGTTCTGCTCTGCCCTCATCTAAATCGGGATTGGCTGACACAAAATAAGGTTTTACTACTAGAGATGGGATAGGATCGTTCTGATGGGTTCACCTTGTCGCGGTGGGATGGCTTTTACCCTTTTTTTTTAATCAAAATAGTGTTAACCAAGTCCCCTATGTTATTTACATGTAATATTACTATTTACTTACTACAGGCAATCTGCTCTTTTTCTTTTTCTTGGGTTTTGCCTGTGAAATGGTCACAGTGTGAACATGCTCTTACACATTGCACATATGTCAATGTATGCTCCGGCTCATTTCTTTGGTTTTGATGTTGTTTTTTGTACTTTGTACTAGCAGGATCATGGATCCCTTTTTTGTGCTCGGCATGTCATCTATATACCTTCCCATGGACAGGTGTCTAAACAGTTAGATTTGGGTTCTGCTTTGACCTCATCTAGATTGGGGTCGGCTGACACGACATGAGGTTTTACTACAAGCGAGGAGATAGGATTGTTCCGATGGGTTCACCTTGTCATGGTTGGATGGTTTTTACCTTTTTTGATCAAACTAGTGTTAACTCAGTCCACTATGTTATTTACATTTAATATTACTATTTACCTACTACAAAAGTATTTCCTCTTTTTTTTTCTTGGGTTTTGTCTGTGAAATGGTCACAGTGTGAACGTGCTCTTACAGATTGCACATATATCAACTAATATTCCAGCTCATTTCTTTGGTTTTGATGTAGTTTTTTATATTTTGTACCGACCGGGGCATGACTCCCCTTTTTTGAGCTTGGCATGTCATCGATATACCTTCTCATGGACAGGTGTCTGAACAGTCGGGCTTGGGTTCTGCCCTCATCTAGATTGGGGTTGGCCGACACAAGTTGAGGTTTTACTACTAGGGATGAGACAGGATCGTTCCAATGGGTTCACCTTGTCGCAGTGGGATGGCTTTGTCACGGGTGTGTCGCCACGAAGATCGTCATGATTACACAGCCTGACTTCTCGCAGCTGAGTTTTTGGTGCTTTGTATTTTTCGGCAGTGAGGGAGTTAATTCTCTCTCTCTGTGCTAGATGAGGCCCAGCCTCGCCCAGCTGCAGTCAATGCTGCATAAGTGGGACTCCTTCAAATACCTGCCAGTCTGTTAGGGAAGTTGTCGGTGAAAGCATTCCTTGCAGACAAACAGAGCGGCTTGTGGTATTTTGGAGTTTGGAGTGAAGTGTACTTTGTGTGGTTTTTTCCCTTCCTCGCTTTATTATTTATCTCCTTACCCGTTGGTGTTCCCTCTGTTGTTGTGGTGCGAGTTTTTGTATGCAAGGTGGTTTTTTGGTTTTCCCCTTGTACTGTCTCATTCGTCTAGTACTGTGTGTTGGCTTATATTTTCCTGTCCCCTGTTGTTGTGATCAGGGTCCTTCTCAGGACTAGATTACTGAGGTTCAGGGATCCTCAGGAGATAGGGGTTACGCTGGCAGCCTGGACCTCTGTACCTTTAAGAGTACCTCCAGGTAGAGGGATTAGTTAGGGCCCCAGCTTAGGGTCAGCTTAGGCCCCTGACCTCCTGTACACAGAGACTGCGTGACAGGCTTTTACCCTTTATTGATCAAACTAGTACATGATTATACACATGGGGTAGAATCTATTGCATGTAATCACAATCCTAGCTGCGAGAAATCCAGTGATCTGGAAACTTGGTCTTTTGCATCTGACTTGTGTTTTGCATAAGGGAATGAAATATCAAACTTTTGGAAGCAGAAGAAAAGTTTACTTTTTCCACTTGTTCACAGTTTCTGACTTTATCCGCCATGACATTACATCTTCCCCCTGTGACTAATTTAAAATAGTTAAGAAAGAAAAAAAATAAGAAAATAATGAAAAATGGAATAAAATGAAATCTTACCTTTGGGAGTTCTAAAAGGAATTGGGTCGGAGAGGGGCCCCAATCCTTTGGCATTACGAGCCTGTATCCTGAAATAATAAGCCGTATCTAGGTTGAGGTCGAGGATCTCATGAGTGAGTCTGTCACCGCTGATCGTCTCCATTACCCAGTCATCTATCTGCAGGTTCTTATCCAGGGTATAAAAGAGGATATACGCTAAAAACACAAACAAAAGTAGAGATTGTGACAGCTTTAGGAAACATTTTAAGCCCCAATGAATTATGAATAAGTCCGAGTCCTGCATTATGTATTTGTAGCCGCAGTATCAACATCATAACGCATTATTCTTTCCATGTGGTAAGTGCCAGCTTCCGTCACTTCTAATTATGAAGAACCGAGCCGTCGGTAACCTTGTCTTCCGGGATTTTTCATTTACAGGTTTACTTCCATGAAACTAAAAGTCTAAATCACAGTCGAGCTCCTGCCAGTCAGAGCAGGTGATTATTAGTAATTATATTTGGCAGTCTGGAGTCATTTCACCCCTACGAGCCCTAAATTCTTCCATTATGTAATCTAATGTTCCTCGGCATCACTCATTTCTGGGGAGAAGCGCTTCTTATTCAAGAGGGTTACCAACATACTGATCCTTTATTTTCCATAAACACATTCTGATAGGAGAAGATTTTGAAAAAGAGAAAGTTTTTGTGATACTCTGTTTGGAGATGTTTATGTTAAATGTGACTGTGTGGCCACCTAGTGGTTCAGATGTGAATTGTCAGAATAAGGTAATTGCTTCCCGAGGAAACGGAATCCTAACCAAATTCATGAGAAGAGTGGACACATCAGACGTTCTCACAATATCGGTACATGACATATTAGTCTCGTTTTTACAGTTTTCTTAATAGCTGATAGTTTTTGATTGTTGCATTACAAAGAAAGGTTTAGAGGAACAGGATCTGCATCCCATGGTTGTTCAAGGATCACTTGCAAAATGGTGGCTCAGTGGTTAGTAGTCTCTTAGAGGTTATTGGTAGCTTGGTGGTTATGGGTGGCTCAATGTTTAGCAGTTGCTCAGTGGTTAGTGGTGACTTGATGGTTAGGGGTGACTTTATGGTTAGTAGTGGCGTAGATGTTTTTGATGACTCTATGGTTAGAAATGGCTTTGGTTAGTGGTGGCTTGGTAGTTAGGGGTGGCTGTATGGTTAGCAGTGGCTCAGTGGTTAGTGGTGGCCTGGTGGTTAGGGGTGACTATAGTTATCAGTGGCTCAGTGATAAATGGTGGCTTGGTGGTTAGGGGTGACTCCGTGGTTAGTAGTGGCTTAGAGGTTATTAGTGGCTTAGAGGTTATGGGTGGCTCTATGGCTAGCAATGGCTCAGTGGTTTGTGGTAGCTTGATGGTTAGAGGTGACTGTATGGTTAGCAGTGGCTCAGTGATAAGTGGTGGCTTGGTGGTTAGGGGTGACTCTGTGGTTAGTAGTGGCTTAGAGGTCATTAGTGGCTCGATGGTTATGGGTGGCTCTATGGCTAGCAATGGCTCAGTGGTTAGTGGTAGCTTGGTGGTTAGGGATGACTATTGTTATCAGTGGCTCAGTGGTAAGTGGTGGCTTAGAGGTTATGGGTAGCTCTATGGTTAGCAATGGCTCAGTGGTTAGTGGTAGCTTGACAGGAGTGACTGTATGATTAGCAGTGGCTTAGAGGCTATTGGTGGATTGGTAGTTAGAAGTGGCTCAATGGTTAGCAGTGGCTCAGTGGTTAGTGTTGGCTTGGTAGTTAGGGGTGGCTGTATGGTTAGCAGTGGCTCAGTGGTTAGTGGTGGCCTGGTGGTTAGGGGTGACTATAGTTATCAGTGGCTCAGTGATAAGTGGTGGCTTGGTGGTTAGGGGTGACTCTGGTTAGTAGTGGCTTAGAGGTTATTAGTGGCTTAGAGGTTATGGGTGGCTCTATGGCTAGCAATGGCTCAGTGGTTAGGGTAGCTTGGTGGTTAGGGGTGACTATTGTTATCAGTGGCTCAGTGATAAGTGGTGGCTTGGTGGTTAGGGGTGACTCTGTGGTTAGTAGTGGCTTAGAGGTCATTAGTGGCTCGATGGTTATGGGTGGCTCTATGGCTAGCAATGGCTCAGTGGTTAGTGGTAGCTTGGTGGTTAGAGGTGACTGTATGGTTAGCAGTGGCTCAGTGATTAGTGGTAGCCTGGTGGTTAGGGGTGACTATTGTTATCAGTGGCTCAGTGGTAAGTGGTGGCTTGGTGGTTAGGGGTGACTATTGTTATCAGAGGCTCAGTGGTAAGTGGTGGCTTAGAGGTTATGGGTAGCTCTATGGTTAGCAATGGCTCAGTGGTTAGTGGTAGCTTGTCAGGAGTGACTGTATGATTAGCAGTGGCTTAGAAGCTATTGGTGGATTGGTAGTTAGAAATGGCTCAATGGTTATCAGTGGCTCAGTGGTTAGTGGTGGCTTGCTGGTTAGGGTTGACTGTGGTTAGTAGTGGCTTAGAGGTTATTGGTGGCTTGGTTGTTATGGGTGGCTCTATTGTTAGGAATGGCATAGTGGTTAGTGTTAGCTTGGTGGTTAGGGGTCACTGCAGGGTTAGCAGTGGCTCAGTGGTTAGTGGCGGCTTGCTGGTTATGGTTAGTAGTGGCTTAGTGGTTAGCGGTAGCTTGGTGATTAGGGGTGGCTGGATGCTTAGCAGTGGCTCAATAGTTAGTGGAGGCTTAATGGTTAGCACTGTCGCTGCACTGCAACTTTAAGGTCCTGGGCACAAATATGATGGGTATGTTATATGTACGGGTTTCCTCCCACACTTCTAAAACTTACTGATATGGTAAATGGCCTTCTACCAAATTGTCCTGAGTGTGTGTCTGAGCCAGGGAGTGTAGATGTGAGCACTGCTGGAGCCCTGAGTTGTAAAAGTGTAATGTACCTGAGTTGTGGAAAATTGGAGTCCTTAAAAGGGGTTGTCCAACTTTTGGGGACATATTTCTTTTCTTTTAAATGCATGTATTTGGGGTTACAATTATTTTTGCAGTTGGGTTTAATTAAAAATGTTGCACCCTTTGGTTTCTATAGCCTCTATGTTTCGCTGCACATTCATCCCTTTATATGACCTGTGGTCACAAGTCAGAGGAGTGGAGCTCAGAAAAAGACAAGCCACAATCTGTCTATGAGACCATCATGACAGGCTCCCTGTCGGATTCTCAGTTAACTCATTCTGCAGCCAGCAATAGATGGAGTAATACAGCAGCTATAAAAGGAAAACTAGGCAACATTTTTAATGAAACCCAATTGGATTACAACTTTCTGTAGACTAAGGCTGGTTTCACACTAGCGTTCGGCAGGGCAGCGGAGGGCTGCGTACTTCCTCCGTTAAGCACCGCCCACTGCCGCACCTCTTTCATTCAGCTCCGCCTACGTCTGCGCATGCGTCCTGCGTACCCTATTTTTAACATTGGGTACGCAGGCCATGCAGATTTATTTGGATGCGTCCACATGAGTCGTTTTGACGCTGCGCCAAACTGCGTCGAATTTTGTTACGGTTGGCGCAGCGTCAAAATGATGCATGTGGGGGCATGATGGTGTATTGAGGCTGAATGATGGTGTATTGAGGCTGAATGATGGTGTATTGAGGCTGAATGATGGTGCATTGAGGCTGAATGATGGTGCATGGAGGCTGAATGGTGGTGTATGGAGGCTGAGTGATGGTGTATGGAGGCTGAATGATGGTGTATGGAGGCTGAGTGATGGTGTATGGAGGTTGAATGATGGTGTATGGAGGCTGAGTGATGGTGTATGAAGGCTGAATGATGGTGTATAGAGGCTGAGTGATGGTGTATGGAGGCTGAATGATGGTGTATGGAGGCTGAATCATGGTGTATGGAGGCTGAATGATGGTGTATGGAGGCTGAATGGTGGTGTATGGAGGCTGAATGGTGGTGTATGGAGGTTGAATGATGGTGTATGGTGGCTGAATGATGGTGTATGGAGGCTGAATGATGGTGTACGGAGGCTGAATGATGGTGTATGGAGGCTGAATGATGGTGTATGAAGGCTAAATGATGGTGTATGGAGGCTGAATGATGGTGTATGGAGGCTCAGTGATGGTGTATGGAGGCTGAATGGTGGTGTATGGAGGCTGAATGATGGTGTATGGAGGCTGAAAGATGGTGTGTGGAGGCTGAATGATAGTGTATGGAGGCTGAATGATGGTGTATGGAGGCTGAATGATGGTGTATGGAGGCTGAAAGATGGTGTATGGAGGCAGAATGATGGTGTATGGAGGCTGAAAGATGGTGTATGGAGGGTGATTGATGGTGTATGATGGATGAATGATGTTGTATGGAGGCTGAATGATGGTGTATGGAGGCTGAATGGTGGTGTATGGAGGCTGAATGATGGTGTATGGAGGCTGAATGATGGTGTATGGAGGCTGAATGATGGGGTTTAAAGGCTGAATGATGGTGTATGGAGACTGAATGATGGTGTATGAAGGCTGAATGATGGTGTATGGAGGCTGAATGATGGTGTATGGAGGCTGAATGATGGTGTATGGAGGCTGAATGATGGTGTATGAAGGCTGAATGATGGTGTATGGAGGCTGAATGATGGTGTATGAAGGCTGAATGATGGTGTATGAAGGCTGAATGATGGTGTATGGAGGCTGAATGATGGTGTATGGAGGCTGAATGATGGTGTATGAAGGCTAAATAATGGTGTCTGGAGGCTAAATGATTGTGTATGGAGGCTGAATGATGGCGTTTGAAGGCTGAATGATGGTGTATAGAGGCTGAATGATGGTCTATGGAGGCTGAATGATGGTATATGGAGGCTGAATGATGGTGTATAGAAGCTGAATGATGGTGTATGAAGGCTGAATGATGGTGTATAGAGGCTGAATGATAGTGTATGGAAGCTGAATGATGGTGTATGGTGGCTGAATGATGGTATATGAAGGCTGAATGATGGTGTATAGAGGCTGAATGATGGTGTATGGAGGTTGAATATTGGTGTATGAAGGCTCAATGATGGTGTATGGGGGCTGAATGATGGTGTATGGAGGCTGAATATTCGGGTATGGAGGCTGAATGATGGTGTACGGAGGCTGAATGATTGTGTATGGAGGCTGAATGATGGTGTATGAAGGCTGAATGATGGTGTATGGAGGCTGAATGATGGTGTATGGAGCTCAATGATGGTGTATGAAGGCTGAATGATAGTGTATGAAGGCTAAATAATGATGTATGGAGGCTGAATGATGGTGTATGGAGGCTGAATGATGATGTATGAAGGCTGAATTATGGTGTATAGAGGCTGAATGACAGTGTATTGAGGCTGAATGATGGTGTTTGAAGGCTGAATGATGGTGTATAGAGGCTGAATGATGGTGTATGGAGGCTGAATATTGGTGTATGAAGGCTCAGTGATGGTGTATGGGGGCTGAATAATGGTGTATGGAGGCTGAATATTCGGGTATGGAGGCTGAATGATTGTGTACAGAGGCTGAATGATTGTGTATGGAGGTTGAATGATGGTGTATGAAGGCTGAATGATGGTGTATGGAGGCTGAATGATGGTGTATAGAGGCTCAATGATGGTGTATGGGGCTGAATGATGGTGTATGAAGGCTGAATGATGGTGTATGGGGCTGAATGATGGTGTATGGAGGCTGAATATTGGGGTATGGAGGCTGAATGATGGTGTATGGAGGCTAAATAATGGTGCATGGAGGCTAAATGATGGTGCTTGGTGACTGTGTGATTGTGCACGGAAGCTGTATGTCACTCTGGAGGGTGTATGAGAGTCACAAGGCTGGATGACAGTGCATAGAGGTTGTATGAAGGTCCACATCCTCTGTGTGTTGCCATGGGGCTACATTCGGTGAGGTATGCATGGAGAGGCCCCTTCTAGGAAGCAATGTTCCTTTATACCTTCGCACAGATTCTTTGGACATTAGTTCTTATTGTATCCTAGATTTCTATCCAAAACGACAGGTTCCAGCAAACAAACATCATATTTCATATCTGCTCAAAACAATCCAATCAAAACAAGTTTTATAATGAGAAGAGAAAGCTAAATAGAGAAACATGTGGTATCCAAAAAAAGGTGCAGAACAAGCAAATTACCAGTAATCTTGCCGTTGGCTTCTATCGGAGGCTGCCAGCTCACTGTAACAGCTCGAGGCTTCCTTTCCCTTGTGATGACGGTTAAATCCTTCGGGGCAGATGTTGGAGCTTAAATTGTGTAAGAAATAGAAAAAAAGGAAAAGAAACACTTGGCTGTGAACGAGGTGTAAATTAACAGTACAACATCCAAGGCGCTGATGGAAAGTATCATCCCAGCAGAGACAGTAATAATCGGGGGGTGGGGGGTCGCACATCGAATTATGACATCCTGACTCTTTCTTGCCCCAGAGTTTGGTTTTCATAAATTAGGATAAAACTCTGTCGGGAAAGTAAGAAGTGACGCTGAAGTCTGTGGTGGGATTGTCTTTCCCAGAGAGTTACATATAGAGAGTAGAGCGCCCCCCGATGGCGCCTTATAAAAGTATGGGGTGCCAGTGATCATTGCTTTCCACGAGGTCTCAGGCTGAACGCATTAATATACAACAGACAAGGTGGCTTACTTGATGTATTAGAGGCAGCAGAAATAAAGGATTTATGTCAATAACTAAAGGGGTCCTATGTGATGTTTAAGGGGTTTTCCAGTTCTGGAAGACCCCTGTAGCTCAATGTCTATTTGTTTTTATAAAACAAACAAACTCACTTTACTCATCCTCCTCGGGTGCAGTGCAGGGTATCTGACGCTCCTATCGGTGAATGACGGCATATCACCAGTGCTGCAACCAATCAGTGAGGTCAGGATGCAAACAATAAAAGACACCAAGAGCAGAGGTGGACACTCATTCCCGGACCACGCTTACAGTGGCTGCTCTGTACTCTCAGAGTGGTGACTGAACCAGCGCCGACGCCTCATCGGTGACTGAAACTGAATTCCATGTTCAGTCACGACTCTATGTATAGAACGCGGTGTCTGTAACCGCACCCCCGGCCCTGACTGAAACTGGATCTGCATTGGGGTCAGCTGTCAGTCAAAGTGGGGGCGTGGTTACAGTTGCTGCTCGGTATACTTAGAGCGGTGACTGAACCAGCACCGAATCCTCATCGGTGACTGAAACTGAATTCCATGTCCAGTCACGACTCTATGTATAGAAAGCGGTGTCTGTAACTGCACCCCTGGCCCTGAGTGACACTGACTCTACATTGGGCTCAGCTGTCAGTCAGTGTGGAGGCTCTGTATTCTTAGAGTGGTGACTAAACCAGAGTAGACGCCTCATTCGTGACTGAAACTGAATCCCTTGTTTGGTCACGACTCTATGTATAGAAAGCAGTGTCTGTAACCGCACCCCCAGCCCTGACTGAAACTGGATCTGCATTGGGGTCAGCTGTCAGTCAAGGTGGGGGTGTGGTCACAGTCGCTGCTCTGTATACTTAGAGCGGTGACTGAACCAGCACCGATGCCGCCCCTGTGACTGAAACCAATGCTGCCAAGGAGAAGAAAATTCATTTCCCCCCTATGTTCAGACACCGCTCTGTGTATAGAAATCGGTGTCTGTAACCGTGTCCCTGGCCCTGAGTGACACTGGCTCTACTTTGGGGTCAGCTGTCAGTCAGTGTGGGGGCTCTGTATACTTAGAGCGATGACTGAGCCAGGAATGCTGCCAGGGGAAATAAAGATAATTTTCTCCCCGCAGCGTTTGGATAAGTGTGGTTGACAGGCAGGTTAATAACACTATTAACCTGCAGATTAACCCCATATCTGCAGGTTAATAGCGTTTTTTTCTGGTGACAGGCTCCCTTTAAAAAATTATCAGATGCCAGTCTCACAAGCCAGGAAGCACAGTTTCTGTAATACACAAGCCTTGGTTTCAGGATTTGTCTTCAGTAACAAAATTAGGAAAGAGGGGTGTTAATATGCCTTCCTTGTCAGGCACTCTTACTGCAGTATATCACAGATAAATCAATTCAGTTACACTGACGCTACAGGTCCTGCACCTCCCTATATCACTTGACTCTTTGGATTATTATTCACAAACTGAGACTACTACTGCCATTTTCATTGTGTTTCAGCACTGCAGTAGAATACCACAATGAGATTTAGGCCTTTTTCTATCCGTATCTGGAATATCTGTAAAAGCCTAAAATGGCTCTACATGACCATCCCTCATCTTTTATAGTCCCTGTGATAGCCGCCATGATTGTTTGTAATACACCATGTGATGTCATAGCTGCAAGGTATTATGGGGAGGTAATAAATTGTTCTAGAACTGATACTAGAAAATCAAAATTATTACCTGTTTCATAAGTAGTAGCATGAGCTGTCATACTCCATGTACTCGACCTTCTGCCTTTAGTAACCATCACTGAAAATTCATACATGGTGTTTGGCTTCAGACCTGTAACTGTATGGCTTAAGGATGTTGTATCTGAAGACTGAGAAATAAAGAAAATAATATAAAAGTGTAGTTTGCTGGTTGAATTGACTGTCCACTTTGTTTTTTGTCTTTTTTTTGGATACCCCCCCTCCAAAAAAGAAAAGTTAAACACTGGTAACCTAGTTATTGGAGGCTTCAATGATTCAATGATCAAGTGTGATCTGCAAAGGAATGTGGTAGTAAGTGGTCCATTTCCCTCAAGCAATGCCACAGGGAAAATTAAACAGGACCTGTCACTTGCCATAAACATGTCACTTGCCATAAGCATTTTTACCTGGTGTAAATGCAGCTGTTCTCCTAAATCTGGTGCTGTTCTTCTTTTGTTTCACTCTCTTCATTCCTGAGATATGACCTTCTATTCCCTGTGTATAAATATTCTCTTTTTTAGGCAAACGGGTGTGGGCTTTAAGAAGACTCAAATAGAGTAGAGGTGACGTCCACACCCCATTAACTAAAAAAGGCTAGAGAACAGGGTGCGATATCTCAGAAATGGAGAGGCCCAGGAACAAAAGAAATACATCACCAGATTCAAGAGAAAAGTGGCATTTACACCATGTAAAAATGTGCATATTTTTGGCAAATACCCATGTCGTCCATTTAAATCAATGTACCGTATTATATGGACATTTTTGGTCCTCCAACGTAAACCTTGCCTTTTTATAGCCAATTTTTACTCTAGCCATTATATGACTTTCAAAAA
>VIAB01001103.1:67301-78497 GCA_009801035.1 Oophaga pumilio | reverse complement strand
GAAGGTGTGTCCAAACTTTTGGTCTGTACTGTATATGTGGAAAAACCCATTAAAGAGGTTGTCCTCTACCGGCCAACCAAAGTTTAATCAATTCAGGACCCTAAATAAACTTAAAACAGTGGACACTCACCTCCTGCTGTAGAGCTGTTCAAGCGGTGTTGGCACCAGTGTTCCCAGCGAATGATGTGACTTGTGTCGTTAACAAGCTACCATCAACTGCATCATTAACTATTTCATGAGAGTGGACGTCATACCCTACAAAATAATGATGAACTGCAGCCAAAGAGCGGCCACTCCTTGAATGTTACTCTCCGGGAACGACTGTGCTGACATCACTGGAGCAGCTCCACTGCAGGAGGTGAGTATCCACTATTTTAACTAGGGTCCAGAATTGATTAAGATGAGATTGTCAAGTAGTGGACAACCCCTTTAAGGCTGTTTTTACACTCTATAGTTGCATTGGTTGCAGCAAAATAATGAACTACAACCGTGACATGTGAACGCAGCCTAAGTGTGCTTGATCTACTGACGCTTAAAGCATCTCCTATCCACTATGCTGTTCTTTTTGGGTAATGATTTAACTTGGGATTTTAGTCCACAGATCACCATCATCAGTGTTATGTTCTGAAACATTTGTCAGCTCTCACTAGTCCACAAAATTAAAGACTCCAATAATACTGTTTTAACTAATTCATGCAACATACAAAACCCAGAAAATTCCTTGTGAAGCTTCAGTTTACATTATGACTACTGGGAGGCCACATAAAGACACACATATATCATAAAAAACTCCCAACAGAGTATCTTTTTATTTTTTTTATTTTTTTTAAAGCAAGTTATCTTGTGCCACACAAATCGGGATATGCTGAGTCAAGTGAAAAGTTCAGGAAGGATATGTCGTAACATTGCTAGGAAACTATGAACTTGGAACCCAACCAAATACTAAGAATGAAGTACAACATTCAATAAATCCTTGTGCCTGGCCATCTCTCATAGGTTGTGCACTAGAAATTTCCACGAGACGTGTTGGGCATGCACGGAAAGGCTTCATTGAAGCTAATGATGCTCCACTAGAAGCACCGTGTCAATAGACCTAAAGTTCTCGATAAGTCGATGAGTCTAGGCCCTCTAATACTTTATCAAACAAGTGAATTTCAGGACTACTTTTTAGTTTTTTTGTATACTTGGTAAAAAAAAAAAATTAGCCTTGAAATTAAAGAACTAAAAAGTTTTAACAGAAACTTTTAGAATGTATGCATGACGAGAGACCTCGTAAGATAGATGTATGGGTCCATAATCGGCCAATACAACCTACAAAACATCTTCTACTAGAGCGTGATGACTGATAGATGGAGCATTACATCTTCTCTTTATGTCTCTTCAGAACTCATCACATTGATAATGACCAGAGAGAAGTAGGAGAAAATCTATTGCTCATCTGCCAAATACCAACCGAGGATCATCTTATAAAACAATCATCATCCCGGCATCGGGCAGTTGCCATCTTCTCCCCATGACCGCACTTAGCGCACAGAATGCTGCACACAACTCTCACCCACAACAGCAGAAATACGGCATTATGGATGCAAGGAGCATTACACTCAGCATCTCCCTCCGTCCGGTCACCAGGCATGGTTTATCGGGTTTGGTTTATTACACCCATATTGCAAGGAAATTCAGAATGTAAAATGATAAAAATGCCATTGTTTTATTTTTTATCACCTGCATGATGGAGCACCTTTTTTCTGCTTTATAACTTTTTTTTTCTCTATAATATTGTTTAGAACCTTTTTATTGTTTAAATCAAATGCTAAGGTATAAAAGTTTGCAAAGTCTTCGGACTTTTGTCTTTAAGTGGCATAAAATTCATTAAAAAAGGATGTTATAATATATTGTAGTTAGTGACCTTGATTAATTAAACGGAAAACTTAAAAGACTAGTGTGAATTGAGACAGTCAGGTTTCTATTAATGGGATTTCTAAAATAATGGGCATAAAAAAAAACCAAATCATTGGTGTTTTATTCTCACAGAGCAGTGATGACGGCAACAAGTGGCCTATAAATTGATGAAAAAGACCCATCATCTATTCTGATAACTTTTTTTCAGAAAATGATATTATTTTTCATAAAATAATAACTCAGAAGCATCTTTTCTCATAATTCTATGTTGTTCTGTTCCTCATGTATTCCTCATGGGTGTTACCAGTGATGGGTGTGTCATTACACAGGCTGACACTGTCCAATTACACCTTAGACAAGACTAAAGGCCACACCCAGTTATCTAATTATTCATAAATATTTACAAGTAGGAACAGAAGACTAGTACTACACAGACTTATGAGAAAAATTGCTCCACAATTGCCATTTAATAGATAATATATATTTATTTACTAAATGAAACTACCGGAAGATTGGAAAAATAGTTTTTCATTTAATAAATCTATGGAGTTCCAAACTATTAAACCACCACTTATGTCATCGTGTGACATCTCTATATGTGATTCCATGTAGAAAAATGGGAACAGCATCCAGTCTGGGTGAAAATATAACAAAAAATTTTTATTCTGCCAACATTAAATACAATAACATACATAACATGGCCGAAACGTTGTATTTAATGTTGGCAGAATAAAAATTTTTTGTTATATTTTCACCCGGACTGGATGCTGTTCCCATTTTTCTACATGGACTTTCATATTCAATTGGATCCTTGAATTTGGAGCGTGCATCCCATACACTCCCGTGTGCTGTCAGCTACTTGCTGTTTGATCTCTATATATTTTCGATAGGTATACTGTATTAGCATGTAGTTCATTTTAAACAATTTGGGTTCTTGGTAGAATCATATCAGCCATTCACTCTAGACAAGTCAATATTTGAAAGTACCCATATATAAAAATATATTTAGGGCGAGAGAATCTCCAGATGAAGTTTTAAAACGAAACGTGCGTTGGGGCGGCGGGGATGCCATAGCAAGCAGTTTTACACTTGAGTAACTGCATACTTCATATCAGCACTCTCTCTTACGTTACTATTTGATTCTTTATTTATGTGTTTTAATCATTCTGAATAAAATTTTATTTTTAAAGGGTATATACTCTTTAGGTTGTTTGTTAACTCTCCTTTGTTTCTATATTCACTCTAGTCAGTGTCAGACTGTGGTTCATTGGGCTCAACAGGGAAAATCTACATAGACCGGTGTAAATATCCACTTATAATTATATCGTCATCAATACAGATTTCATTGTACAGATCATCAATAAAAATAAATTATTACAGAACCATCCCACATAATAGAAATAATAATAAAATAATAATATCAATTGTACCATATGCTGGAATTTTATCAACTTTTTTTGTTTTCTGTACGCCTGATATTTTCTTTATTACTCCGTACCCTTCTATACACAAGCTGCTAGACTGATTGTGAGGTTTATACAAATTACTGTCTTCTGTTGGACCTTTAAGGATCATTCATCATTGTGTTAGAATCTGGGCTCACTGCATTTTCACTGGTTGGCCATTGTCAGCTATCTATACAGCAGCCAATTGTCTATTGATGGGACCCAAGCCAAACCGCAGACACGTCAAAATTTTCTTCAAAATTTAAGTGACCTCGTTTGATGCTCCTGGAACTAATACTTCATCAGGGTCCACCACCTATTGTAAGGTTCTGTAAAGACCTACACTACCGGTCAAAAGTTTAGGGTCACTTAGAAATTTCCTTATTTTTGAAAGAAAAGCAGTTTTTTTCCAATGAAGCTAACATTAAATGATTCAGAAATACACTCTATACAGTGTTAATGTGGTAAATGACTATTCTAGCGGCAAACGTCTAGTTTGTAATGCAATATCTTCATAGGTGTATAGAGGCCCATTTCCAACAACCATCACTCCAGTGTACTTATGGTATTTTGTGTTCGCTAACTGTGTAAGAAGGCTAATAGATGGTTAAAATACCCTTTAAAACCCTTGTGCAAGTATGTTAACACAGCTGAAAACCGTTTGGTTGATTAGAGAAGCTATAAACCTGACCTTCCTTTGAGCTTGTTGACAATCTGGAGCATTACATTTGTTGGTTCAATTAAACACTCAAAATGGCCAAAAAAAAAGAACTTTCTTGTGAAACTCGACAGTCTATTCTTGTTCTTAGAAATGAAGGCTATTCCATGCGAAAAATTACCAAGAAACTGAAGAATTCATACAATGGTGTGTAGTACTCCCTTTAGAGGAGTGCACAAACAAGCTCTAACCAGAGAAGAAAGACAAGTGGGAGGCCCCGCTGCACAACTGAGCAACAAGACAAGTACATTAGAGTCTTTAGTTTGAAAAATTGACGCCTCACAGGTCCTCAACTGGCAGCTTCATTAAACAGTACACATTAAACGCCAGTGTCAACATCTACAGTGAAGAGGCGATTTGGGGATGCTGGCTTTCAGGGCAGATTGGCAAAACAAAAGCCATATTTAAGACTGGCCTAAATGAAAGGAAAAGATTAATATGGGCAAAAGAACACAGACATTGGACAGAGGAATATTGGCTTTTGTTTTGCCAATCTGCCCTGAAGGCCAGCATCCCCAAATCGCCTCTTCACTGTAGATGTTGACACTGGCGTTTAATGTGTACTGTTTAATGAAGCTGCCAGTTGAGGACCTGTGAGGCGTCAATTTTTCAAACTAAAGACTCTAATGTACTTGTCTTGTTGCTCAGTTGTGCAGCGGGGCCTCCCACTTGTCTTTCTTCTCTGGTTAGAGCTTGTTTGTGCACTCCTCTAAAGGGAGTACTACACACCATTGTATGAATTCTTCAGTTTCTTGGTAATTTTTCGCATGGAATAGCCTTCATTTCTAAGAACAAGAATAGACTGTCGAGTTTCACAAGAAAGTTCTTTTTTTTTGGCCATTTTGAGAGTTTAATGGAACCAACAAATGTAATGCTCCAGATTCTCAACAAGCTCAAAGGAAGGTCAGGTTTATAGCTTCTCTAATCAACCAAACGGTTTTCAGCTGTGTTAACATACTTGCACAAGGGTTTTAAAGGGTATTTTAACCATCTATTAGCCTTCTTACACAGTTAGCGAACACAAAATACCATAAGTACACTGGAGTGATGGTTGTTGGAAATGGGCCTCTATACACCTATGAAGATATTGCATTACAAACTAGACGTTTGCCGCTAGAATAGTCATTTACCACATTAACACTGTATAGAGTGTATTTCTGAATCATTTAATGTTAGCTTCATTGGAAAAAAACTGCTTTTCTTTCAAAAATAAGGAAATTTCTAAGTGACCCTAAACTTTTGACCGGTAGTGTATACCACAATACTGTGGCTGATAACACATCGTATAGAAACTTTATGCACGATTTACCTTTCCTTATGGTTCAATGCTTTTTGAATCGTGAGACACCAGATGGTCAACTTTTACAACAAAATGGTTGGGTATACTCTGTCTGGAGATGTTTTTGCTATACATAACTATATATCACCACTCATTGATTGTTTGTTGAAACATCGGCATCGTTAGCAAATTTTTGTAAAAGCAGGGGGTGTATCTGTACGGTGAAATGTATTTATTGGTATTTTAAGCTTTGTTGTTCTTCTTGCTCCCCTGTTGACATGAGGTGTCCACCTAACTGAATTGGTTCACCACTAAGCTCATAGTCTCGTCGTCATCCATAGAACATTTACATATCTCAATAAATGAATGATGGTCCATATAGATAGCCATGCTAGATATAATCCTAAGCTTTATACTAACATTGGCTCTTTTACTGTACTCTTTCCTTTCTACAACCTACAAGGCAAGCATAAGTGGAACTAAACGTCATTGCCAGACCCCGTGAGACTAAGAGCTGTCATTCAACGCTTTGCTGTGTTAAATCACATAATTGGATCCCATGATTGAAGACTCTAAATTCCAAGAATTTCAGCGGCCGCACTTACTGCATTGAATTCTAAGACGTGCAGATGACATACTGCGGTGGCCTACGTAATTTATTCATTTCTAGGACATATGTACCCTTCTCCAAGAACAGTCAGTATATGTTCCAAGTAGAAATACATTTTTTTTAAATAAAAATGGCTTTAAGCTTACTTGATTTATTACTGGGTGTTCTCGGTGGTGGAAGGAGGTAGATGACTTCCTTCTAAAATGAAAAAATGCCTGAACTATAAATCCCTAATTGTTCATGATCCATCACGATTGGGCAACATTAAAAATATTTTCATGATAAGTAGGTCATAAATAAAAAATACTCAAGGGGTGTCAAAATGGGTTTCCAAATATTTCTCCTAAGAGTTAAGTTTCAGTCGCTGGTACAGTTAGAATGGGTCTCATGAAAGTTGTGGAAAGAGCCGGCCCAAACCTTTTGACATATCTTAAAATACTATATTAGCAAGAACCTTTTATGATAACCGGAAGGGATGTCATACAATCTACTTGTAAGCGTCATACTCATCTGCAAAATTAAACCTTACTTTCCCAATTCCCTTTTCCTACTGCCCTGGACAAAAATCATAGTAATTCTGTCCGTTACGTAGTGTCATGAATAAGGATTCTCAGGAGTAAGAGAAGTTGGGAATCACTCTAATTCAGTATAAAGAATTATGGATGGGTGCTGTAATAGAATTAGCAGTGTAGCTTGGAAGAAGGACTAGCGTTGGCATCTGCTTGTAGTTTGGACGGAGAGCTAGCGTGACATCTGCCAAAAAGCAACCACGTACTCATGCTGTTTTGTTTATGGTAGACATGGAGATTCTGTAGTGATGTGAATATCCTCTCTGGCTGAAGAAACATCTAGTGATGTTTCTGGAGAGAAGTCCATTAAAGAGGGTAATGCCAACTCAGACATTTAAGATTTGGCATATCAGTTATGCATCTGCCTCTGCTCGGCAAGGTTTCAGCATCTTACCTTATGGCAGCTGCCCTCTGCTGTGCTCCACATCGGGTTTTACAAGTGTCTTGGCATGCTACCATGTGATTAAGCCTATATAAGGCCCACCAAGGCACACACCTGTGTTTGGTATTTAGACTGTTGGTTTTGTTTGTTTTACTGTGCACCACTACGTACTCCGGGCCTGTCTCTGCGTGCATTGTTTTGGAATTTTCTGTGACCTGTGTGCCTGTGACCTCCAGTGTGTTTATTCCTTACTTTGTACATACCTTCTATGTGTCCTGTCTGCCTGCAACGTCCAGTGTGTTTAATCCTTACTTTGTATTTGCATTCTCTGTGTCCTCTCTGCCCGTGGTCTCTAGTGTGTCTAGTCACTACTTTGCACGTGTATTCTCTGTGTCTTGTCTGCCTGCAGCTTCCAGTGTGTCTAGTCTTTACTTTGAATGTGTCTTCTTTGTGACCTGTCTGCCTGCGGTCTCCAGTGTGACTAGTCCATGCTTTGTATGTGCCTTCTCTGTGTCCTGTCTGCCTGCAGCCTACAGTTTGCCTAGTCCTTACTTTGTACATGCCTTCTCTGTGTCCTGTCTGCCTGAGACCTCCAGTGTGTTTAGTCCTTACTTTGTATGTGCATTCTCTGTGTCCTGTCTGCCTGCGGCCTCCAGTGTGTCTAATCATTACTTTGCACGTGTATTCTCTGTGTCTTGTCTGCCTGCGGCTTCCAGTGTCTAGTCTTTACTTTGAATGTGTCTTCTCTGTGACCTGTCTGCCTGCGGCCTCCAGTGTGTCTAGTCTTTGCTTTGTATGTGCCTTCTCTGTGTCCTACCTGCCTGTGGCCTCCAGTGTGTCTAGTCCTAACTTTGTATGTGCCTTCTCTGTGTCCTGTTATGTTTCGGTAACTGAGGAGAGCAGGAAAAAAGGCAATACACCAGAGAAGTTGGAAACTATGAGATTGCAGTACCCTGACTAACCACCGCAACTAGAGGCAGCCGTGGAGCGTTCCTACGATGGTCCTAGACGCCTCGTCACAGCCTGAGAAACTAACTATACCTACAGATAGAAATAGGAAAGCTATCTGCCCCGGAGCAGAACCCCAAAGTCAATAGGAAGCCCCCAAACATGTAATGGCAGTTAGACAAGAGGAAATACAAACACAGTAAGAAAATAGTATGAGCAAACGCTGGGGCCCAAACTAACTAAATAGAAAAGGATAGGAAGGGTACTTACTGCAATCTCTAAAAACCCTGAAAACAAACCAACAATACTAATTTCAAAAACACCTGAGATCACACGACCTCTGCCACCTAAATTAGCTCTCTGGTGCAGAAAAGGAAAACAGCAGCCACTGAAAAAACTGGAAAAAGCAAAAGTAATTACATCAGTGGCTGTACAAAACTGAGAGGGCAAAAGCCCCCAGAAGGGACCAGAAGGTCCCCACAGAAAAGCAGGACAAAATACAAAACTGTAGCAAAAACACAAAATAAGAAAAAGTCTTATCTGGAAGCAGGAGATGCAGACTCGAAACAGCAGGCTACAAGGGAAACTGGAAAGAAGGATTCAGACCAGAACAATTGATCACCGGCAAGCCTGATGGGGAAATGACTCCCTTATATAAGTCCAATCCGTGGCACCTGATTCCCAGTCTTCACAATCCTCAATAGTACCGCTTGTAACCACCAGAGGGAGCCTCTGCTCAGAACTCATCCCAAACCAATTCACAACAGTGTCCTGTCTGCCTGCGGCCTCCAGTGTGTCTAGTCCATACTTTGTATGTGTCTTCACAGTGTCCTTTCTGCCTGCGTCCTCTAGTGTGTCTAGTCCTTACTTTGCATGTACCTTCTCTGTGTCCTGTCTGCCTGTGGCCTCCAGTGTGTCTAGTCCATACTTTGCATGTGTCTTCACAGTGTCCTTTCTGCCTGCGTCCTCTAGTGTGTCTAGTCCTTACTTTGCATGTACCTTCTCTGTGTCCTGTCTGCCTGTGGCCTCTAGTGTGTCTAGTCCTTGCTTTGTATTTGCCATCTCTGTGTCCTGTCCGCCTGCGGCCTCCAGTGTGTCTAGTCCATACTTTGTATGTGCCTTTCTGCTTATACATCAATGCCTTGGATCCGTGTGCCCACAGAGACGTGGGCTTAGAGAATCCAACTCACATGGTGAGCCCTATAACAATAACACTATATTATTGCTTTTTGGTTTGTGGGGTTCGGATATCTGGGACCTCTACTGATACTCTGATGTAAAGTTGATTCCCCTTCATTGCTTTCATCCAGCAAGTGAAGGCCACTGATTGGCTGGTTGGGAGATCTTTCTCCTCACTATCGGCGGCCCCTTCATTTTTTTATTAACAGTGAGGTCCTTTGAGTTGGATCTTCACTGATACTGGGAATGAATGGACCTCAGTGCTTGTGTAGAGTTGAGTCCTCTTCTTCATCTCTATGCCCATGCAAGTGAATGGCTATGGTTGCAATTCACTGAACAATGGGGTGTCCATGAAAAGCCTTTCTTCACCATCGGCCCCTATATTCTCACTATCAGTGGGGATCTTAGAAGTAGGTAAAAAGTAAAGGGATATGCTAGTGATAGAGGAGGAGCTTTACCGTTACAAAGCGCAAATATCCTCTTACATCTATCCTTGACCTCAATGGGGCACCGAATGTAGCTTGCTAGACGTTGTTCACTAGATTTCCATCCACAGCAGCGATTCTGTCTGATTTACTGTTACAGCTATTTCTTTAACCCTCGGTTATTCAGTCATGAACACTTACCTAAATTCTCGATGGAGTAGTAGCGCTGTTTGCTATCCACTCTCACAGTCTCGGCATAAGGGCTTCCGACACCGTAGCCAATTATATAGCCTCGCACCACAATGTTAGGGTTTAGCGGCGGAGTCCAACTCATAATGATGCTGGTAGTCAGAGGTCTGACATGAAGAGAACTGGGCTGGTCTGGCACTTGGGATTCTACGAGTGAAACAAAAACAATATTAATATTCCATGACCTGAGTCATTCGAGCCCACAGCCTGATGAATTCATTCTGGTCATTGTGTGAATGTAGAATGTGTTATAAATAGATAATTCGGGCTCCAACACCCCGCGCCGCTATCTGGTTTCGACTCAGTAAAGCCAGAAAAAGGGATTTCATACAAGTTTTAGAGCACAAGAAATTAATAGTATGAATACTGCAAAAACAATTCGATATTTATTGAAAAGCAACTGAAATTTCTGTTCAGAAAAAGCTTTTCTCTTTGACCACATTCAAATGCAAATTAAATTCATACCTGAGAAGATAATTATAAAAGCCTCATCTTTACAGTATCAGACACACATTATTAGCATCAAGTCAACTTTTTTTGTAACATTTAGATATAAATATACAAGGATGAATCATTTATACATATATTACAATAAATATCCTGCACTGAGTTATATCCTGTATTATACTCCAGAGCTGCACTCACTATTCTGCTGGTGCAGTCACTGTGTACATACATTACATTACTGATCCTGTACTGATCCTGAGTTACATTCTGTATTATATCCCAGAGCTGCACTCACTATTCTGCTGGTGCAGTCACTGTGTACATACATTACATTACTGATCATGTACTGATCCTGAGTTACATCCTGTATTATACTCCAGAGCTGCACTCACTATTCTGCTGGTGCAGTCACTATGTACATACATTATATTACTGATCCTGTACTGATCCTGAGTTACATCCTGTATTATACCCCAGAGCTGCACTCACTATTCTGCTGGTGCAGTCACTGTGTACATACATTACATTATGTATCTAGCACCAATTTTAAATTACATGCTGCATTATATTCCAGAGCTGGACTCACAATTTAGTTGACAAGTTACTATATGCAGAAACACCAAAAGAAAGCTCTACCAGGAAGGGAAGTAATACTAAAAGATCAAATTTTATTGATATAACATGATAAAATATATAAAAATATGAAAGGACAGAAACCACACAAGATACAGAAAAAAAGATGGTACAGCCAGAGCAGGGTGTAATATACACATATGAATAGTACAGATAAGTATACAGAGCCTGAAACAAGTACTAGGTGGCTAACACAAAATGTGCTTTAAAGTGCATAAGCATGTAAACCAGAACAGACCTGCAACAGATGGTGGACACATCTCTCAAATGAAAAAAGAGATTTATAGGCCCTAAGTAAATAAATGGCTAAAGCCAAATAGATTTAAGTAGCCAATAAATATATCCCTTGTGGGAGGGACCAAAAAACATCCTAAAAGACGGATTTTGGTAAGACCTTACCTGTAAAATCCTTT
>VIAB01001103.1:0-12989 GCA_009801035.1 Oophaga pumilio | reverse complement strand
AATGGTAATAATAACAGCCACTTACCCTTGAGTTTACCACTTCTAATGACACATTTTGGGGCATTGCACTTGGCACTAGAAAAAAAAAGCAAAATAATGTATAAGGATTAATACAGAAAAATAATACTTACAGAAAGTAAAAAAAAAAGACTAAACCCAAAGACATATACATTAGACATTTTTAAACCCCAGAATTTGCCCCACTCCTCATTTAGACTTCTGACATAGATATCAAAACTAATTCTTAAAAGATTATTTCCCAAAATTGCAAGTTATCCCCCAACAACTAAATGAGAGACAATTTACTGATCGTAGTGTCTGACCACTGATCCCTGCCGATCCAGAGAATCTGGGTTCAGAACCACAAGAATGGGGCTCAAGCTCAACCTCCGCTATGGGACTGTAAGGTAATACCAAGTTATGTACTATTTCCCCCCGTATTTCTGGTGCTGGATTCCTTATTCTTGACATTGCTGGGCTTTATAATTCCATTCTTAGGTTTATCTATTCCGTAATTTATGCGCAAAGAGAAACTTTGCTTTATCAACTTGTCAAAATAGGTCGTAATTTTGGCTGCATGCAGTCACCCCTAGGGGGAGCTAAAGCATACAGATTTTTACAGCTAGTGTTAAACTTAGAAGGAGCTCCACCTAGTGGAGGCTACAGGAAAAAAATATAAAAAATTATTATACGGCACATAGAAGGTTGGGCTACAATTTTGGTGAACTTTTTGCCCATTATTCTTCTGCACCATCCATACTAGCTTGTTTTTTTTTTATCTACAAATGCAACATGTTAAACATCAAGACTTTACAGCTTATTTTTTGAAGAACTGTTTGATTATTTTTGTCATTACATTTCGTGTGCTGACATATAAAAGCAGTGTAATGTCACAGTCAGCGGCGTAGTGAACACGTGAAATATGACAGCCCCGCAATTAAAGCTGACTTCGGCTATGATCCTTTTTGTAACAAGGTGGCGGGCGATCACAACGTGCGCTTTCCGCTGTGACACATGTCAGTTAATGACAACGCGGCACGGCGAGATAACACCGCAGCTGTAAAGAAAAGACTTCATTACTAATTCCTTCTGCTGGAAACTCCAAATCTCTGGGGGTAACGATTCTACGTGTGGAGATCTAGCTTTTTAGGGAATATACAGGCATTGATACCTGGGGAAATGTATACAAATAGCTTTCCTCCATAAGGAAGAACAGTGTCTCCATCGCAATCTCGCAAGCCAACATCTGACCAATTAAAAAGCCATAAAATAAAAGGGATTTTAGCCGCCCATCTATAGGCAGCTGTTTCGGGTTTCTTGCCCCTCGTTGGCTGAGTGAAGTAGTTTGGCTCTCAGAAACGACCGGTTCTCCTTACAATCTCGATAGACTGTACTCCGGTTTTGAAGCCTTTCTTGCACTGTTCTTCATGGCAAAAAAAGGGTGACCTGACTCGCGAAGCTTGTATTTGCCAAATCTCCCGGAAAAAAAAAAATGAAATCTGCTATCAAATCGATTATTCTTAGTGATTTCTTTTTTCGAGGAATATTGGAGAGGAGGAAATGAGGTGTGGACAGGTAAAGAAAGGTTGGGACTTCAGAAACCATCGATGACTACGGCCAAAAACTGGAATGAATCCTCTTCCTTCCCTTCAAGAGTTGGCAAGTATGACTCTCTGGGGCTGACTCTCCACAAGGAGGTCGGGTTAAGTTGTTCCTGCCTACTTATTATTTTGGGAAACATTAGCGCCTGCTACAATGGTGTAGGTAAGATAAAGGCAGACCTCATGACTGCTATGGGGACCTGGTAAGAAACCAATGTGGTATAAAATCCAGACGTCATGTTTCACACTTTTAGAGTTTAGCAATAGAAAACATAGTGCCTCCAAAATGTGCCAGGCACCAGGCAAGAGACCAGACACAAAGGGAAGAGTCAAGCAGGCAGTACACTTCAACTTCTCTCCTCCCAGATTGGCTTGATTGACAGGTCTCTACCTGTAGGCAGATAGTCCTCAGTGGACATTTGTCATGCACAGGGATAAGGGAAAGGGAACCCAACACTAGGGAAGAGGGGAGTCGAGACCCCTAGGCAGATCTAATGTCACCCTGTCTGCCCTAACGTCCCTATATAGGTTCTGCATCTATCGCCGAGCAGGAACCTAATCCCTGCCTGACCCTGGTGATAAGCCCTGCATAGGGAAGGACAGGATAATAACTAGTCAATCCTCACTATCACTAAAGACAACTGGAATAGACAAACAAGAGGAACACATCTTGAGAAGACTCAGAGATGTAACAGACATTCTCCAGCAATTCCAAAGAGGAAGACTGCTATAGCTCCAAGCCTCAGCAGGGGGAAATGAAAATATCATCTGCAACTCCGAGCAGCAGGCTGGGAGTCTAGGACACCCAGATCCAGGTGTGTCAATTACAGCCAGGGGGAGGCTGCCAATGGATCCTAGGGTCAAAAGAACCAGGAAGAAGTCTGCAAAGTAAACCACTGAGACCTTCTGCAGCCAGATCCAGTGCGACCGTCTGCAGACTCTGACACACCCGTGACAACATTTCTCTACACGCTCGGTTCTTTTTCAGGCTGAGTTTCCTTTTAAATGCATTTTGGTGGCAAATGTAGCTTTCTGCTATGGGAACCTATCTGGATTTCTTACTGCCTGTTATTCGAGAAGAATGTGAAGTCTTACAGTTTGCCTTCAGATAAAGGTGGAAAATTGCTTGACGCTTCTAGTTTCGGGTGGATTATATTCGCTACGGGGTCCTTTGATCTGTGTACTCCTGTGTCCCCCCAGTCCTTGAGAGGTATCATATACCTAGAGTGTTTAATGCCCCCCACCTTGTATGTTTGCCCCGGGAAGAAGCAAATCACCAAGCAATGTTTAGCATGTCATGGAGCTGCACACAATCAATACATAATTTTCCAGTTTATGAGGAGGATGTGACAGCTGAAACGTACCGAACCCGCTCCGTTGTTTGCAGCTTTGACTGACACCTGCCTGACAGCTGAGAAAAACCACCGCACTGTGACAACCTCAGATTTCACACCTTCCATGCCATGTGCTAATGAAAAGATTTCCAAAAATACACATTATATGAAAGTCATTCTAACATTTCCCAATTCAGGAATCTTAATACCACATGATATGATCTCCGCCACGTCTGGTTTAGAAAAGCCATTTTTTGTACTGCCTCATTGGAGAATTCTTAAGGAGTTAATAGCGGGGGTCCTACAGGGCCCCCCATGTATTAGTCAGGTGAACAACAATAAATAAGAACGTATTTTTCCTCTGGATGACCTGGAACATCGAGCATTAAACAGCCTATTGATAAGAGCTGTGTAATACTTCATTATTCCTGTAGGAGTGCTGTAGGGAAACTGAAACACTACAGGCAGTTTCTCAACAGATTACAGCTGATCGTCAGGATCCCAGCATAGAATCATAGAATGGTAGAGTTGGAAGGGACCTCCTGGGTCATCTGGTCCAACCCCCTGCTCAAAGCAGGATTCACTAAATCATCCCAGAGAGATGTCTGTCCAGCTTCTGTTTGAAGACTTCCATTGAAGGAGAACTCACCACCTCTCGTGGCAGTCTGTTCCACTCATTGATCACCCTCACTGTCAAAAAGTTTTTTTCTAATATCTACTTTCAACATATGATCAGCTTATTATGTAGAGTCATCTCTTACAAAAAGGGATAGCTCTTTTAACCACCTTTCACATTTAAGGCATATCTGTCGAATTGTAAAGATTTTGCTGAACCCGATGTAGCTGAACAATTTTTTTCTTTGCACGAGTTGCCTATGTTAGCGGCAGTCACTTTATACATTGCAGAAGATTGCATCGGCCAGAGAAGGATCACAGGACCTTGAACAGGCTTCCCAATAATGCAGTGCAGCTATGACATTACATGCTATAGCAAAGCCAATCAGGATGGACTATCACAGCCTGTATAAAAGCAGAAGCAGGAAAGGCAGCAGATATTTGGTGGATGAATCTGGAGAGTGAGAAGGCGTCACTAATCACAGATTAGCTTTAAAGATAGGGAGGATAGAAACACATAAATCACTGAAGAAACTGTATAGATAGTGTGTGACAGCAAATAAGTGAAGATCGTCATGTTAGAAAAATAAATTAGTGTCACACATGTCTTTCAGGGGAATTAGAGGTTTTGCAGTAATTTATATTTGTGACAAATATATTCGCTGCAAATCGAATTTTCTGAAAAATTTAATAAATCTGGCAAATTAGAATTTCAAAAGGTTCGCTCATCTCTACTGCAGTATATGCCATACATGTGTGATAAACATGGCCTACACCTTGGGTACCGCTGCCTATTTCCATAACAATGTTTCTAAAATTCTCTTAGAAGTCTCTTTTCATGACTCCTCTAGAAGTAAATGAAAAGTTTCAGACTAAAAAGTCTGACGTAGAGATGAGGAACTCTGCCGAAAATCAAATTCAGCCTCTTGCTCAGATTTGCCCAAAAAATCTGATTTGCGTCAAGATTATTTGATCTGCATCAAGTCCACATTATTATACTCTGAGGAATCTCCAGATGTCAGAGCGTAATAATGTATGGAAAAGAAAATAGAAACTAAAAAAAAAATTATACCCACAAAGCCCTCACCGGTCCCACCAAGAAGCCTTGATTTGGTCATCTTCAGTCTGGTCATCGGTGGAGTCTTCACGTAGCTATCTTTGATGTTTCATCATCAGGCATCTTCGACGACTTCCAGCTATAGACTAGCGGCTCCTGTACTGACTAAGACGTGCAATGTTACGATGTCATGGCTTAGTCAATGCAGGAAACAATGACGTTGCTGAGTCCTGGGAGGCGTCAAAGGTGACCCAGTGAAGACCACACCAGCAAACGAACTGAAGAAGACAACCAAACAAGACAGGCGCTATACAGTGAGACAAATGAGGGCTGCGTGAACACAATTATTTTTTTAACTCCAGAAAAACAGATCTTGCTGGATTTCAGGAGACATGATTAGGAAATAATTCAGATTCTGGTGAAGACAAATATTTTGTAGAATGCCCGTGACCTCGATTTGCCTCAAAGCTATTCACCGAAAGCCGAAAAAATTCCGAAACTTCGTGTCACCATCTGATGTCCGCATAAATCGATTGGACTATTAGGGATAGCCAACGTAATTTAGCTCTGGACAGTCATACATGGAGAAGTCAGGAGAGAAGTCCAAGTTTCAATTGTTGGCCACAACATATATCTTACCATCAGACAGAGTCATGACTGTGTGTTCCTCGGTAGAGACTCCTGGTCCGTAGCGATTGTATGCCAAGACTCTTATGCTGTACTCTGTAAACTTCCGAAGACCCTCTAGTCTGTACAACAGCCCATCAACTTCAATGTTCTACAAAATAAAGAAAGAAGTTTGATTCCACCACAGTACGTTCTATAAAATGTAAATTTCTTCCCAATTTTTGCCAATCATTGGGGTTTGCAAATATTAATTTAACAATAGACATTATAATTTTGTTCACCGAAAAAGATGGATGATCCTGAAGGGGCAGGTACATGGCAAATATCGTCACTATCTAGGTGTTGGGATTTAAGGATTCTGAGATCATCCAAATAAATTTAGTGAGTCCACCGATATCACTGATTTAGTGAGTCCACAGACATCAGTGATTTAGTGAGTCCACCGACGTCAGTGACTTAGTGAGTCCACCGAAGTCAGTGATTTAGTGAGTCCACCGAAGTCAGTGATTTAGTGACTCCACTGAAGTCAGTGATTTAGTGAGTCCACCGACATCAGTGATTTAGTGAGTCCACCGAAGTCAGTGATTTAGTGAGTCCACCGAAGTTAGTGATTTAGTGAGTCCACCTACATCAGTGATTTAGTGACTCCACTGAAGTCAGTGATTTAGTGAGTCCACTGAAGTCAGTGGTTTAGTGAGTCCACCGAAGTCAATGATTTAGTGAGTCCACTGACGTCAGTGATTTAGTGAGTCCACCGACGTCAGTGATTTAGTGAGTCCACTGAAGTCAGTGAGTTAGTGAGTTCACAGACGTCAGTGATTTAGTGAGTCTGCCGACGTCAGTGATTTAGTGAGTGCCGACGTCAGTGATTTAGTGAGTCCACCGACGTCAGTGATTTAGTGAGTCCACCGACGTCAGTGATTAAACGAGTCCACCGACGTCAGTGATTTAGTGAGTACACCGATGTCAGTGATTTAGTGAGTCCGCCGACATCAGTGATTTAGTGAGTCCACTGAAGTCAGTAATTTAGTGACTCCACCGACGTCAGTGATTTAGTGAGTCCACCGACATCAGTGATTTAGTGACTCCGCTGAAGTCAGTGATTTAGTGAGTCCACTGAAGTCAGTGATTTAGTGACTCCACCGACGTCAGTGATTTAGTGAGTCCACCTACGTCAGTGATTTAGTGAGTCCACCGATGTCAGTGATTTAGTGAGTCCACCTACGTCAGTGATTTAGTGAGTCCACCTACGTCAGTGATTTAGTGAGTCCACCGGCGTCAGTGATTTAGTGAGTCCACTGATGTCAGTGATTTAGTGAGTTCACCGAAGTCAGTGATTTAGTGAGTCCACCAAAGTCAGTGATTTAGTGAGTCAACCAACATCAGTGATTTAGTGAGTCCACCGACGTCAGTGATTTAGTGAGTCCACCGAAGTCAGTGATTTAGTGAGTCAACCGACATCAGTGATTTAGTGAGCCCACCGACGTCAGTGATTTAGTGAATCCACTGACATCAGTGATTTAGTGAGTCCACCGATGTCAGTGATTTAGTGAGTCCACCAACGTTAGTGATTTAGTGAGTCCACCAAAGTCAGTGATTTAGTCACTCCACCAAAGTCATTGATTCCTTCTGAGATCATTCCCCTAATTGACACAGATGTGTCCACCATCACATTTTTCAGAATTTGGTAAAGAACTCCAATATCATCCAAAAAAATCTCAATACAATATCACATGTTAGATAAACGCTTGACAGATTGTAATCCACCATCCACTAGGTGGCCACATATTGCATAAACATCACCCAACAGAATGTCAGAAAATCGTGTTTTCCTTAAAAGCTGGTAATCTCACCTATTCATCTGGGGACTTGTTGGGTCTTGTGAAAAATAAGGAAGAACAAGTCGGTATGACACTGAAAACTTTTAAAGGGGACGTACAGATGGGGCTCCCCTCACTCTAGATCTTCTTATATATGAACAAGAATGGACAGTCATCTCCAATCATGCATTAAAAAGGTGTCGCCAGATGCAGCATCAACAGTTGATCAAGGGAAGTTGAAATTCAACAGTTAGGTTGACCCCTTTTAAACACCACTTAAAGGGGCTGTCCATCTTTACGGACATTTTTCTTTTACTTACATGCATTTACTTGGGACTAAAAATCCTTTTTGCAATTGAGTTTTCTTAAAAATGCTGACTCTTACAAGACTAAAAAAGTCTTGCCTTTTCTGAACAGCACTCCAAATGGTCAGGCATGGTACTGCAGCTTGTGAAAACTTCATTACATACAGTGCATCACTGTGCATGATCGACCCTAAATAATGTGGCATTATTACAATGAATTAATGACAATTTGATGCCTATATTTCATACTCACTAAACATTTAAACCTTTTAATGGACCCCGTAATGGAAGGTTAAACAATTTAATTTACTCGAAGCAATCTTCGTCTTTCTTTGGCAATATTGTAACTGTTAATGTTTTACATGGGTCCTGATACAGTGATGGATGGATGACAAATAGACACTCGGAGGTTTAGACTGTCAAACTTAATAGCGGAAATGATTTGGGGAGTTCCTGGGAAAGGCTGATCTCTCTCGTGAGCGATCGCTCCATAGCTCGACTCGGTATTTAATTACAGAACGGATCATTTGTGCCGTTGGCTTTATTAAATTCCGTTACACCACACAGTAATTATCTTTTTTTTTTTCCACTGGTGAAATCTCCATCGAAAACAGAACCCAATGTTTTCGAGACATCTATATTCATCGCTCTCCTGACTCCTGATTTGATATTAAACGACTTTAATTTATGACTCTGCGGATGAAAGTTAAGATAGTCGAGTCGTCTCGGCAGAATACCAAAGGGATAGTGTCGACAGGAGTAAAAAAAAAAAATATATATATTTTTAAAATGTGGAAATCACTTCTGTCCGTGATTTTCTTAACAGACCGGGAGCCAGGGTCACCGTACCTTTAATGCGGCCAATAAAATGTGAAATGGCAAAGAAAGATCGGGTCTCTGACCTCACAGAGGAGCGAAAATGGATGCGGCCGTAAACGTAGGCTGTGTTTTAGCGAGTCTGTTCTAATTTAATAGCCTCTGTCTTTTGGTTTAATTAAAATGATTTCGCTTAATGTCCTTTTTTTATCGGAGAAAGGGAACATTTTAGACTTAAAGAAATACGTGAGGTAGGTCTTAAGTTTGGGTCGTTGCAGGAATTATTCAATTCTGCACCTTACAGTTTGACAGTGAAAACATAAATTCTGTAGAAACACTTCTTACGAGATCATTCTGAAAGTTCTGCTTTTGGACCGTTCACTTTTGGATCGATTTAGACTCATTTCTGAGTTGTCAACCCCATTATTTAACGAGACTATTATGGCTGCCTGTTCTGATACAAGACTGTTACACATGTCACAAACCTATTCCGGGCTCCACCTGCTTCCCCTGGGTCCGCTGCCCTCTGTTGTGCTCCACGTCAGTTATTGTAAGTTGCCCGGAGTGGCTCAGTCATCTCGTTAGGCCTTTTAAGGCCTATTAGGACACACAGCTCTGTGTCAGGATTGAGTTTCAAGACTCTAGTTTTGTGTTCTCCACCTTCTGAACACACCATTCTTCTATCCCTGCCGCTTCATCCGTCCTAAAACTCACATGATTCCTGATTGTGCCGTGACCTCACTCCCCACGTGCCATCCTGCTAGCTGCACTAACTTTCGCGGTCCATGTACCCACCCGGACCTGGGGTTTAGTGGGTCCACTTGCCAATGTGAGCCTAACAAAGTCATTATCTACCCATTGTGCCATATGGAAGGAATTCTACGCTGCTCATCTCTTGAGAAGTAGCTCTTTCATCTATTGAGGAAAGGATTCTTTACAGTTAGAGCACTTAATCGGCTTTCAACAAGAGGAAGCTGTGTCAAATGTGCTGACAACACTTATCTCATTAAGATATAATTCAGGTGGCAGAAGGATGTTTAAGTTGTACAAGGAAATTTGGTTAATTTTTATTCCAAGGACCAGGGCTCAAAGGTGGCTCTATCATCTATATAAGAAAGGATTCTTTACAGTTAGAGCAGTTAATCTCTGGAATTCCTCAGCATAAGAGGTAGCTATGACTAATGTATTAATTAAATGTATCCAATTAAGAATTGTAATTAAAGTAGGGTGGAAGAATTGTACCGGGAAATTATCGTAACGCAATGCGGGGTCAGGATTATTTTTTTTACAATAATGAAGAACCGTTAGCTTCCAATGCTCTGAGGGGTCCTAGGGTGGGTAAAGGGAAGTCTGAAGCAAGAGATGAGTAAAAAAGGATGTAAACTCCTCAGCCAGTCTAACCGTATGATTCCAGCTCAGGTTGCTCCAGTGGTCTTCAGTAGGACGAGAAGCAATGATGTCCCATTTTTCGATCACCTGACTGCTGAAACCCATGACTAGCTACAGAAGTAAACTCACTCACTCAACAGAGGTACGCATCCCAGCCACCCAATCAATCGGCTAACCTTGGTCCTCAGCAGTCAAGTAACCAAAGAATGGGACGTCCTTGCCTCCTGACCAGCCGGAAACCATCAGAGTAGCCTATGGTGGAGCCATCAGTGATAGAGAGTGTGATGACTATGCATCATTTTATTATTTATTAACCCTTGCTTCCGAAATTTTATTTTAAGTGGAGAGATTCTTAAATTAGAACAGAATAGGTGATAAATGTATATTAGTTGGGGGTCCGACAGCTGGGAAAAATGGGTGGGTCCCATCACGGGTGTGAATGGAGTGGTAGAGTGATCAGCACTTCATTAACTTGTATGGATCGATACATCTATTTGCACCCCCCATTGTGGTGATAGCTGGCTGTCCCATCAGGCGGACCCCCCGAGATGATATATTTATAACTTCGTAACTATGTTTCAGAAACACAAAAAAAAAGCACAGAAAAACAAACGCATAAAAATATTCTGCTGTAAAAAAGTAACAGTAGACAGCAAGTGCTGGTAAAAAGATGATAAAACACAGGGTATTTGGTTGATGCGTTTTTTGCAAAAAATGTATACTAAGCCGCTCTACCAAACGTCAAGGTATACCCGTATCAGAGCAGTCCCTGATTAATGTATTTAATCCCTAACTGATGGTCATGTGTATAGTACCTATATGAGCAGGAATCAGAAAGGTAATGTCCAATGTGGAGAACGGCCTTTATGTGCATGGCTCACAAGCCTGTAGCAAACGCTCAATTGGACATTTTTTTTTTAATAATCTTGAGATGCTTCGGATCCATCAGGACGGCACATGAACATTATCTCCTGTTCTACCTCATTTCATCGGCGATGTTTCACACATGTTTTATAAGCAAACGGAACATCATGTAAGATCGTTTCCCTCTGATTACTTTTTTATGTCCTTCCGGAGAAGTGACCTCCAGATCTGCACTTAATTACTTTAGATTCAGTCCGACTAATGATCTAAGAAGCTCCAATCCGGCAGTAATCGCTCTGGGCCTGATGGTTGTGGAGTCTAATATCTCGCAATATCCTCAACGGCTTGTTATACATACAGGACGTATTAGCTTTATGGGAGATCATTATATCATCGCCGTCACAGTCTTCTAATCAACATTTAACATGAAATGAGAAAAAGATGATGAAAGTATTAGTTGATGGAATATGTAGATTTAAGTCCGATAACGGCTCTGAATTAAAGGGGTTTTCCAATATAGTGAAGACATATTGTTAGGACGCGTTATCCGTGACGAGAAAACCCCTGTAATTCACTCATCATATTTCAAACAAACAAACTGCATTCATAATTTAAAAAAAAAAAGATCTCTTAGAGCTGATGAGGCTGGTGAACTTACTGTGAAAAGTCAGGTGAGAATGATTGCCTATAGTTCTCAAACTAAATTGAGCATTTTATGAATCCAGTTACAGCTGGAGAAAATTTTGAAAAATATTATTCTCCATTCTCAGATGGATTTTCATAGTAAGTACACCAGCCTCATTAAGTCTATTTAAAATTGTATGCCGTTTGTATTATGAAATATATTGCGAAACATTAGGAGTGTTGGTAAATTTATATTTTCTGCATTTGAAAGTCAATATGCAAACAAAAATACAATTTTTTTTAATTGCCTCCAAAATTATATGAAAAATGTGGGATATCTTTAGGATGACAAATAGAAAAAAGGAAAAAAAAACACCACTTTATAGGCTTTTTTTAGATAAAATTAAACTTTTAAAAAAGTTTTCAAATAGTTTTAAACAGGACCTGTCTCCAGCTCAAGAGTTTTTGCTCTTATTTTATTCCCGCCTTTCCCTTGGGTCTTTCATTTCTTTTTTTTTCAAATCTGCTGTATGGTTCAAGAAAGAGAAGCCTTTTTATTTGCTGAAATTTTTTTATGCTCTTTATTAAGGGGATGTGGCTCACTGGGTAATAATGCAGTGCAACTTAGAGACCCGCCCCAGAGGATCCTGTGAGCCACACCCACAACTTAAACACCCACCCCAGAGGATCCTGTGAAACACACACCCACTTAGTAAGGACCGTGGAAATGAGCAGTAACAAAGCAGGACCATATCTCTTGCTGGAATCTTATATCGGACTTTACAAATACAAATAATCTAATATTCAGGGGAGCAGTAAGAATAAAATAAGAGAAAACACTGACCAACAGGCCCTCTTTAAATTCTTTGCGTGATGTTAGTTGATTTGGATTTCTAAATATTTCCTGTTCACTCACCTGTTCTCTCCCTGAAATAGTCTCTGTGCATAGTACTCTGTAACCTTGAACAGGACCATTTGCATAGGCGGGAGGTTCCCATGAAATGAAAATCGAGGTAGGTGAAGTGGAGATCACTTGAAGATTTTCAACTGGTCCCGGAACTTGCACTGTAAAAAAGAGATGCATAAGATCAATAAACTTCCTAGAAATGATGGAAAGTGTCAGCATTACTACAATAAATTACCGCAGTGAAGCAGGAGTTAAAATAATGTTAAAAAATATAATTACAAAATCAAAACTCTGGCTGTGGAGGACCCAGATGAAATAAAAACTGGTAATACTTAGTTTGCCCTGCGGGGGCAGTGTAGGGAAATTAAACTACTACATACATGCACATTTCGCTACAGGTTACTGCTATTACTAGATTATCTTTCTTCATTACAGAATACAAATAAGTAGATTTTTAGATCCGTAGAGCTTTTTTTTCCTTATTTCCAGAGGAGATGTAACGAAGAAGCTCTAAGATAATACATAAGAGACATTTTTCCAGTTAATTAGATTTTTTACACCTAAAGGAAAACTGCTTAACAATGGTGAAGCCAGAAGCTGAAGTAAAGTAGAATTAATCACCTTCATGTAATGACTGTAGTTACATGCATGGGCCAGGCATGTTCACCCCTCTATAGCACCAGAGCCTTATATACCTCTCCGCATTAGAAAGGGTTTAATATATAATGAAGATTGTTCTTTCCTCCAGGCTACAGAAGTGTAGATAATTGTTTTATCTTTCTGTTCTTCCCCATATCTGGGAATGGAATTATAGTCATTGTACCGGTGATGTAGAGAGTGAGATGTGCAGTAAATTATACACTGATATTACTGCCACGTTACAGGCGGCATAGTGTATAGATGGAAAGGCAGAGATTTACCGGAGACTCCATCCCTTGCAAATGGTTACATAGGTTTTATTCTAGTAGTTGCGCGGCTTTATATCAGCAAATATTGGATTTTACATTACTTACAATTTTAATATATTATA
>VIAB01001102.1:121863-137290 GCA_009801035.1 Oophaga pumilio | reverse complement strand
CCGCCGGCACTGAACTGTGAGTTCATTGTCGGCGGGGCCGATGCGCCCCTGCTTCTAGGGGGGGCAGCTGACCCCCCCTGCTCCACGGTGGGTACGCCCATGGTGGGATTCAAATTTTTGACAACAGGTTCTCCATTTTTCTTTTGAAATCATGCCAATTTTAATACCACACCCTATTTAGATACCACGCCCATTTTTATAACCACACCGATTTTCACGTTCACTTTCCTCAACCACAAAATATAAGTAACGGTAGCTAAAAGTAAAGGCACTTATCCCTTTTTACCCCACCTATACCTTCAGTGGTCTCATTGCCTTCTGTCTGTACATGCCTTAGTATAGCATACAGTATTAAAGAGTTTTCCTACAAGTTTTGAAAATTAGTACTAAAGAAACCTGCTCAATTTGGAAAGTATGACCACCTGTCCATCTGTCACCTCAACTGTCTGCTGCACCTAATCCTTGGCTTCAGCAGTCACAGGCCAAATATGCGCAAGTAACTATTGAGTGGTGGACTGAAGCAGACAGGATCTCATCACATACAGTTAAAAAGGTTGTTCACTCCTGGACAACCACTTTCAATATTATTTGTCTACTGGACTGGCACTGCTCCAAGTGCTTTAGCTAATCAGTGGATGCTGATACACTACAGCACTCACATAACATAATAATGTTAAATTATTGAAACAGACACAGCACTTGGAGTGAAGACCCCTTAGGAGGTAAGTATGGTTTTTTAATAAACACATAAAGAACATTAAAAGGGGTTATCCAATTGTGGGCAGCCCTTTCAATTTACAGCATAACAGACAACCAGAGAAATCCTGCTGGAGAGGCAGGGAGCTAAATGGGTGATGCTTATTTTGCTATTATAGGACACTCATTACACTTAGTGCAAATTTACAAAGCTTTTTAAAATCCCCAGAAAAGGGCTTAGACAACATGAAGGGGTACTAGCCCTCTTAGAGAGGCAACACTATGACCACAAAGGCTCTATCTGCAGGGTTTGGTTTCCCCAGACTATCCTCTGCCAGCCGGGTATATATTAGGCTGCTCCTCCTCCTGTTTCCTGAATTAAGGTAGGTTTCTGTTCCTGTCTGTCTCCAGCATTCGGTGTAGGGTTTTGACTCATCTCTCCTGTTACTGACCATGCTCCTTTACCCGTTCTATCTGACATCTCCACTCCTTACCTCGGCTTAGTTTTGTGAATCCGTAGAATCATAGAATGTTATAGATGGAAGTCACCTCCAGAGCAGGGTCGGTTCCAGGTTTTCATTGGCTCCCAGGTGAAAGAGTCTCAGTGGTCCCCTTTAAACACATACCAAGATTCATGATGCACAGATACAGCAGAGAAATATAGGTAGAGTACAATGCCAAATATTTCACTTACATCTTACATTAAGTGAGTGATATCTGTTGTAAATTCTACAATAGCTCAGAAATCCGCCAATCCTTGCAACGCACAGTGTTTTCACTGGGCCACTGGGGAGATTCAAAAGTCTGCAGTCACACAGAGTGACTACAGATTTTTCATTTTAGACTGGACAGTATTGTCCTCCATACAGTATTATGGACGCTGCATAGTTCTCCATACAGTATTATGGGCACTGCATAGTCCTCCATACAGTATAATGGGCACACATAGTGCTCCAAACAGTATTATGGGCCCCATATATTACTCCATATAGTATAATGAGATCCATATGTTACTCAATACAGCATAATGGCGCTACATAGTGCTCCATGAAGTATAATGGACCCCATATATTACTCCACACAGTATAATGGGCTGCATATATTGCTCCTTACAGTATAATGGACCCCATACATTGCTCCATACAGTTTAATGGGCCCCATATAATGCGCCGTATATTATAATGGGCCCCATATATTGTTCCAGCCAGTATATTGGACTCACATAGTGCTCCATACAATTTAATGGGCCACATATATTGCCCCATACAGTATAATGGGCCCCATCACACTGTTGACTCATGTGCAGTCTGTGATCTATTAGTATATCCAAGTCTTTTTCACATGTCCTGTTGCTTAGTTCTGTTCCTCCCATTCTGTAGACTTAATTTTCGTTTTTCTTGCCCAGATGTAGAATCTTGCATTTCTCTCTTCTATTAGTCACTGCCCACTGTATAAGTTTATCTAGATCCTTCTGAATCCTTTTCCTGTCTTCTCAAGGGTTAGCTACCCCTCCTAGCTTTGCAACATCTGCAAATTTGAATAGTTTACCTTCAGTTCCCTTATCTAGATCATTTATAAAAATTATTGAACACACTGGGGCCAGGACAGAGCCTTGTAGTAGCCTTGGATGTGCAACCATTTATTGCCACTCTTTGAGTACGACCACTGAGCCAGTTAGGAATCCATCTAACCATAGCCTTATTAATCCCTTGCTTTTAATTTTTTTAATAAGGATAATATGAGATACTTTATCAAATGCTTTGCTAAAGTCAAGATATGAACAACATTGGTGCCAGGACATAGCCTTGTGGTACCCCACTTCAAACACTCTTTCAATTGGATGTGCAACAATTTATTACCACTCTTTGAGTACGATCAATGAGCTTGATATGAATCAACATAACCGTAGCCTTATCACTCCCATACTTGGTACTTTTTTCAATAAGGATAATATGAGATACTTTATCAAATGATTTGCTGAAGCAGAGATATACTGCATCTACAGCATTTCCATGATCCACCCAAGGCACAGATTCTGCAGCATCTATGGGAGAACAATTTTTTTGCCAAGTTGTCCAAATGTCTCTTCAAAAAACCCTCCTTGCCTTTCATCAGCTTCATTATTGCCAGCCATGGTGTCTGAAGAGGTTTCTGCTGTTCTTTCCTGGCCTAGTGACTAAGGACTAAGGATTGCAGACCATCCAGTAGTAAATGGGTTTTTCCATTTTTTCCAACTTCTATAGACAATTTATTCTGCACTTCTTATCCCTCATGGCAGCTATCTCCACCTTTACCAAGAAGGGGGCTATTACTAGAGTCTGGCCTGAGTCAGCCATGTCAACCTTCCTGCATTTGAAAAAGGCCTTCATGACTGCTCCGGTGCTGCATAACTCTGATCCTATCAAACAGTTTCTGTTGGAGGTAGATGCCTCCTCTATCGGTGCTGGGGAAGTTCTTCTGTAAAGAACTTCTTCGGGGAAGCCTCTCTCTTGTAGTTTCTTCTCTAAACTGTTTTTGTCGACTAAGTGATACTCTAGTACTGCGGATTGTGAGCTTCTGGCCATTAAGATGGTGCTTGAGGAATGGTGACATCTACTTGAAGGGGACAGCCTTAGGTAATAATATACATGGATCATAAGAATTTGACCTTTCTACAGTCCACCCAATGGTTAAATCCTTATCAAGCAAGGTGGACACTCTTCTTCGCTCGTTATGACTTCTAGCTGCACTTCCGTCTTGCTGAGAAGAATGTCAAAGCAGATTCCCTGTCTCGATCCTCTTACGTGACTGATTATATGGAGCAGTTACAACCCATCATTGAACCAACCAGGATTGTTGAAGCAGCTCCTGTCCTTCTGAAAGACATTCCTCTGGGTAAGACATTTGTTACTACTGCTAGAAGAAGGAGAATTCTGTCCTGAAGACACGATCCAAGATAACCAACCATGTGGGCATATGCAAATCTACTGAGCTAATTACTCATTGCTTCTGGTGGCCATCGCTGGCCAAGGATGTTTGGGACTTTTTAACTGCTTGCTCAAAGTGTGCCAGAAACAAGTCAACCAGGAACAAGCCTATTGAGCTCCTTCCGCCTCTGCCGATTCCTTCCACTTTCTGGCAAAATACTGCTATGGACTTCATCACAGACCTGCCTCTTTCCAAGGGTTATGACACCATCTGGGTCATGGTAGATCGATTCACTAAGATGGCTCACTCCATTCCTTTGACTGGTCTTCCCTCCACGCCCAAGCTCACACACAGATCTTTCAACATTTGTTTAGTTTCCACCGTCTCTTCTCCATATTGTCTTTGATTGTGGAGTCCTGTAAACTTCCAAGTTTTGAAGAGCTCTTTGCAAGCTGCTTAATATCCAGCTGGATTTTTCCTCTGCGCACCATCCACAGACCAATGGGCCAGTGGAACGGGTTAATCAGATTCTTGAGAACTACCTTTGCTATTTCATCTTTGCCCGTTTGGATGACTTGGTAAAACTACTTTCCTGGGTGGAGTTTCCTAGAACAACCACATTGATGAGTCTTCCACAGCATCTCCATTCTTCGTTGTATACTCCCAGCATCCTCAAGTGACCTCTCCTATGTCTGTTTCCTTCAGGGTACCAGCAATGGATTTCGCTTATGGCAACTTTATCGAGATCTGGCAGCAAACTCAGGCCTCCCTCCTCAAGGCATTGTCATGGATGAAGACTCATGTGGACAAGAATAGCGGTTCACCATCTCAGTATCACACTGGAGATAAAGTCTGGCTGTCATCCCGGAATATTGATCTGAGAGTGCCTTCTTACAAGCTCACCCCCCAGTACCTCGGTCCATACAAGATACTAAACTACGGATCCCAAACTCCTCTCACATCTCGCTCCTGAAGCCTGTGGTCCTGAATGGCTTCTCAAAGCCCTATTATTCTTCCATTATCTCTGTTCCTGAGGGTTTCTTGGATGTCTTTGAGGTTAGGGACGTCCTGGACTCGAAGAAAATTCTGGGAAGGACCTTCTATCTGTGGACTGAGAGTGTTTTGGTCCTGAGGAGAGATCCTGGGAGCCTGCAGAGTACTTCTGTGCCCCTGTCACCTTGGAAAGGTTTCTTGTTGGTCTGGCCAAGGGAGAGGCATAAGGTGGGGCTACTGTAAAGGCAGTAACTCATAAGTGTTCCTAACACCGTGCTACACACTACATTCGCCACTCTGCTCCTTCCTTTGTCAGGCTGCTGCGCTGAGCACCTCATACAGCACTTACAACTTTGCTGCATATTCCTGCTGTCTCCACCTGGCTATAGGGAGGCTTGGCCAGATCCTGTAGGAATTTAAGCCTACTGTGTCCTGCAGGTATAGGTTTCCCCAGTCTATCCCCTGCCAGCAAGGGATATATTAAGCTGCTCCTCCTCCTGTTCTCTGCCTGAACTTGGGCTCCTGTTATTGTCTGTCGCCAGCGTTTAGTCTAATGTTTTATCTCATCTGACCTGGCCCATTTACCCACTCTGTATGTTCCCTTCTCTTCTGATCTCTACGTTTCTGTATTCACCACTCTGTGCTCAGCATGGATGCCACCGGCCCCTTTTGTCACTTGCTTAGGCGGTGCCAGTCTCGCTCGTTCTGTCCTTACAGTGCGCACTGACAGTGTGCTTCTGATCAGAGCTGCAGAGAGAGTGCATTATCATAGTGACAAGATCCTACTGTGCATCTGTTGGTTGTCAGTGCTTAGTAGAGCAGGGACTAGCCCAGACCCTGAATTGGAGGTCTCTGATAATGCTTCGTTTCGGGGTGGGGGCAGAGGCTGGGGCACTGACCGCAGTTTCTGCGCCTGATGAAGACTTGTTTGAAGTATCCTAGCATGAACTGGGATTTTGAAACAAAACATCATCACAAAGGAAGTTGTAAAAAAATAAGTTAGATAGCTTAGTGAGGGAACGGTAGGGAATTTTTAAGTAAAGTATATTAGAAAAAAAGATTAGATTATGACATTAAATAGATATGGATTTACGATTAAAACAAAATTTTGTTTCAGACCACCCCTTTAATTGCTATTAATAATTGTGATTGTAACTTTCAATTTTATTGCCCAGCTATTCACAGTACATATATCCTATATATTTAATGTATATTTTCTGGTAGAAGAAACATGTAAATCAAGTTATACGTAAACCAACAGTAAATCCCTCATTAGGGTTTGCAATTAGAATGGTCTCAAAGAAACCAGTGGGTTACCTAGTGATAGACTAACAATGTTACATTTTCTTGATATGTATGAGCAATAGTATCCTAATTAAAGATCATACAAATTTTAAGAAAACTAATAAACATATTATTATTACTACTACTAATTAAAATATTTTTGTCCTCTCTGGATTCTTTCGGAGGATGTGGCAGTTAAAAGAAAGTCCAGTTTCAACAGAAGAAATCTAGGTTATCAGCTTTGTGATACTCCTCTACTAGAAGATTCTTAATATTTTAAATATTAAGAATTACCCATCCGGTAGTCCTCTTTGTAGATTTTGTCCAATAATCTATGCAGAAAATAATACAATTTTAACATTTTTTCACTTTCACCACAGTAAGGTTTGGTTATGATTGAAAAATGCCTGAAACCATGCAGACAGAACACCAATGTGATCAATAATCATTGTATCACTGTGACAGACCGCAAATATCAAATGAAGCATTTTTCGCCACAGACATTTTTTTGTTTATGTGCTTTTTTTCCCTTTTTTTCTTCCAAGAGCCAAGGTACCCCAAAGCTTTTTATTTACTTTTATTATACTGTACAAAAAGGTGTAGTTTTGAACGACTTATCGTATAATACAGAATATATTTTTTTTTTACGCAGTTCAATATGTGATATAGGTTTCCGCTCAGTTTACATGATACTTTAAAACTCAACTTACATTTATTTTTTTATATTCTACTGGTTCTTTTTCAGAAGCCCAAAACTACTTTACATTTTCTGTCATTGGATTTGTGTAATGGCATGTTTTTTGTGAAACAAGCTATAGTTTTTATTGGCACCATTTTGGGGTACACGTAGCATTTAGATCTCTTTTTATTGTGGAAATAAATTGACTAAAAATGTGAATTCTGGAGGTTTTATGCTGTGTTTATGCTTTGTTTTGTTATGCTGCATAAATCAAGAAGTATTATCAAAATAACCTTATTAGTTGCAATCAAAACAGACATCATAAAAACTCTAAAATAGTGGTGATGACATCTAAAAATGTGCCATAGGAGGTATAGTACATCAGAAATGGCTACTGAATGTACAGTCATTGCCAAAAGTCTTGGCACCCTTAAAATTGTTCCAGAAAATGAAGTATTTCTCCCAGAAAATTACACATTTTTTATACACATGTTTATTTCCTTTGTGTATATTGGAACAATACAAACAAAAAAAAAACAGAAAAAAGGCAAATTGGACATAATTTTGCACTTAAACACCAAAATGAGGCAGGCAAAATTGTTGGCACACCCAACTTAATATTTGGTTACACACCTTTTGGAATAAACGACTGGAATCAGTCTATATGGCTATAGGAAGCTACCTATAGCCATCAGCAAGCATCTTGCACCTCTCAACTGGAATTTATAACCACTTTATTTTGCAAACGGCTCCACGTCTCTCAAGTTTGAAGGATGCCTTCTCCCAACAGCAATTTTAAGATCTAGCCACAGGTGTTCAATGGGATTAAGATCCGGACTCATTGCTGGCCACTTCAGAATTCTCCAGTGCTTTGTTCCCATCCATTTATGAGTGTTTCTTTAAGTATGTTTGGGGTTATTGTCCAGCTGGAAGACCCATGACTTAGTGCGCAAACTCAGCTTTCTGACACTGGGCATTACATTGTGACCCAAATTCCTTTGGTAATCTTCAGATTTCATGATGCCTATACCTCCACCATATTTGACTGTAGGTACGGTGTTCTTTTCTTTGTAGGCTTCATTCGGTTTTCAGTAAACAGTAGAATGATGTGCTTTTCTAAAAAACTCTATCTTGGTCTCATCTGTCCACAAGATGCTTTTCCAAAAGAATTTTGGATTACTCACATATATTTTGGCATACTGCAGTCTAGCTTTTTTATATCTCCGTGTCAGCAATGGGGTCTTCCTGGGTCTCCTGACATCATGTTTCATTTCATTGGAATGTCAACGGATAGTTCGCTCTGACACTGATGCACCCTGAGTGTTATGTTTCGGTAGCTGAGGAGAAATAGCAAAAATAGCCAAAGTAGCAATACACCAGAGAGGCTGGAAACTATTGGGTTGCAGGACCCTAAACTAACCGCAACACTAGAAGTAGCCATGGAGCGTACCTACGGTGATCCTAGACGCCTCGTCACAGCTGGAGAGATAGCTACACCTAAAGGCAGAATAATGAAAGCTAACTGCCCCGGAGCAGAACCCCCAAAGAAATAGGAAGCCCCCAAACATGTAATGGCGGTTAGACAAGAAGAAATTACGAACACAGACAGAAAATAGAATGAGCAAACGCTGGGGCCCAATCTGTCTAGGTAGAAAAGTATAGGAAAGAATTCGACTGCAACCCAAAAAAACCTGACAAAAATACCAACACTTCTGATTAACAAAAAACCTGAGATCACACGATCTCTACCACCTAAATCAGATCTCTGGTGTAACACACAGCAATTCAGCAAATAAAAAGTGACAAAGGAACAGAGCAAAAGTACAAACACAAACTGAGCACAATTGCAGCGCCAGGCCCCAAAAGGGGACCAGGCTGAAGTCAACTGCTAGGCAGCAAACCAGCAAGGAAAATCCAACCAGAGGAAAAAAAACAAAGCAAGTCACTTATCTGAATGGAAGCAGGAATGAAAGCTGAGCTCCAAGCAAGACCTGGAAGAACAATTGATTACCGGCAAGGCTGATGGGAGTTCAGGTCACTTATATCAGACCATTCAGACCCAGCTGAAAGCCATTCAGCAATTGGTTCATTACCCTCAGCAACCACCGGAGGGAGCCCCAGCTCCGAAGTCGCCTCCAGCATGTTCACAACACTGAGTCTTCAGGACAGCTTGAATTTCTTTGTCATTTGATTGGGGCTGCTTGTCCACCACCTGGATTATATTATGTTGCAAACTTTCATCAATTTTTTTCTGCCATCTACATCCAAGGAGATTAGCCACAGTGCCATATGATGTAAACTTATTGGTTATGTTGCGCATCATGGACGAAGGAACATCAAAATCTCTGGAGATGTACTTGTAACCATGGAATTGTTGATATTTTTGAATAATTTGGGCTCTCAAGTCCTCAGACAGTTCTCTTCTCTTTCTGTTCTCCATGCTCAGTGTGGCATACACAGACACACAATGCAAAGATTCAGTCAACTCTTCCCCTTTTTATTTACCCTTTTTATCTTATTTCAGTTGTTATATTTGTATTTCCCACACCTGTTACGGATGCCGTACCCGGCGTGATAGTGAGTACCGCACATGCTCTGCCCAAGAGTGACCGCATACTTGACAGACCCCTGCATTCAGGTCCACTGTTTGTGGACGACCGACTGTCAGCTCCCCGCTACCCTCCACACTAGGAGGTGACCCCAGTTGAAGGCAGAGGCTGCACTTAGTGTGCAATGCAGAGAGAGACAGACGCCTAGGCGAGAGCCTGACTATTAAGGACTTGTGTACAGCGCGGAGCAAAGTCCCATTCTGGCGGTTCCCCATACTAGACTCAGTGCCGTGCTAATACGTTTGAGCGCTGGAAATCTTCCTGCCTCCCAGTGACTTCGCCGAGGCATCCCGCGCCGCTGTTGCTGGTACCACTATTGGATCCCCACCTATTACAGACCTCGCCGAGACATCACATGCCGCTGTTGCCGGTGCCACTGTTGGATCCCCGGCTGTTACAGACCTTGCCGAGACATCACATGCTGCTGTTGTCGGTGCCACCGCTGTAACCCCGTGGAGCTGCACCCAAGAAGACTACAGACTGATAAGTTTCACCTCTTTATTACTGAACTTTCGTTCGTCCCTGACCTACCCTGCCACTCTCCCAGTTCTTCCCCATTCCTTACCATCACCCGACAATCCCTCACTCCCTGTGTGGAGTACATTCCTTGTTTAATAAATACTTTAACTCTTGAACTGTCTCCTGTCCGTGGCGACATCCACAGTTCCTGCGATATCTACACTATCATTGTATACTAGAAAATTTTACATTTTAGAGCATTTGTCTTTTTGCAAATAACTTTTCCCAAGAGGACCACCCATTTAACACAGGTCCTTATTGCAAAAAGCCCAAGTTTAGTAAAAAGTTTAACCTAGGTCCTTATTGCAAAATTCCCAAGTTTGTTAAAAAGTTAACTCCAGTACAGTCTATATTTCATTTTGTTATCATAATGGAGATACATTTTTACTTAAAGAGGATCTTTCAATTATTTTTTTTAATTTAGATTGATTACCTTTTACATTTGCTACTGTTTCACTGGCTCTGGAAACATTTTTATTTTTGTGCTCCTCCTTCCAAAGTCAGGACCTTCTGACCATCAACTGGGCATATACCACAGAATTTCTGTGTGGGTGTTTTCCTCTTCTTAAACAGAAGTTCTGTGGTTTGACCTAGTTGGTTGAAGGAAAAACTTGCATCTTTATTCCAGAATTAGTGGGAAAATGGCAATTGGAGGAGGTACTCAGTTTAAATAAAAAAAAAAACAGTGGAATGTCCTCCTTGGAGGGATATTCTAGAAATATTATTTTATGTGCATCAGCTTGTGCTTGACCACATTTGCCAATAATTTATCTTAGTGGCTTTTGATAACTACATCAGCATCACTGAAGAGCCCACTGATTAGTTGCAGTAGTCACATGCACTATAATCGGAATGTCACCGCTGCAGCCTGTCGAGAAAGACTGGAGCAGCTGCAGAGAGGAGTTGTGGGAGCAAAGGAAGATGAGTATCTACTGAGTTTATTTTCAATGAACACAAGTTGGTGCACATAAAAAAATATTCCTGGAAAACAATTATTTGGCTGTGTATTGTACATTTCAGAAAATGCATAAACATGGTCTTGATTGATATGTATCTTATATAAACATTATTTATATGATAATGAAGATTTCCAAAATTAATATTTCCTAATTTACCATAAATAGACCTGCAGTTTCTGTATCCCACAATACACGTCATTTACTGCTGAAATACAAACTTGTGTAATACCTTAGCCACAACTGTCATCCACATATTCAATGTGTTATGATGTCATCAGACTTTCACAAAATTATTGTAATTACCTAATTCTAGTGAATTAGCTTGTTGCTAAATGCAAAATTTGGAGTTTGATGTAGCTGTGAATGTTGCCATTTTAGAGGCTTTCTCCACCCAATCCCAAACATAGCACATTGCTTAAACTTATATGTCATGTTTGGCCTTGGTTTAATTAGTTTTGGCAACTGGATTTGGTGATTCATAACAGAGTCCCTATAGCCTCTTTACTAACAGATGCACCATTTCCTGTTGTAAAAGTGATTACGCAAACGTGACAGTTTTGTAGAATGCTTGGAATATAATACTAAAATGATGAAGGTACTGTGAGAAAGTAATTAAAGTATTAGATAAAACATGCATTGTGCGATTGAAGCAGCCACAATACAGATGTACATTTTTTGCTGTATGAGATAGTACTGTATGTAATCTTAGAGCAAATTTGTATGATCTGTCAAAAGGGTATTTAGGGTTGTGTAACTATGGCCCTAATTCATCAATACTAGCATTTTGTACACCAGTGTTGATGAATCGTATGATGGCTTAAAAGGTGCACAAAATTCATTTAGAGGCATGCGCCTTTTAATGCATTTGGCACATCTTTCAGCTGCCTTGTGCCCCCTATATAAATGACTGGAGGGCATTTTTATCGTAATTGACGCCACTTTTTTGGCATAAGGTATGAATTTATCAGCCGTACTCAGCCACGTCTACTCCCAATCAAGCTCTGCCTACTTTGCAAAAAAGTCTGATTTGTTCACGATATACTTGAAGCACTCAGGGATAGTGATGAGCGAGTATACTCGTTGCTCGGGTTTTCCTGAGCATGCTCGGGTGTCCTCCGAGTATTTGGGCATGCTCAGAGATTTAGTTTGTGTCGCCGTAGCTGCATGATTTGCGGCTGCTGGACAGCCTGAATACATGTGGGGATTGCCTGTTTGTTAGGAATTACACACATGTATTCAGGCTGTCTAGCAGCCGCAAATTATGCAGCTACAGCGACACAAACTAAATCTCTGAGCACGCCCAAATACTCGGAGGACACCCCAGCATGCTCAGGAAAACCCGAGTAACGAGTATACTCGCTCATCACTACTCAGGGACAATACTTTATTTGCTATACTAGAAACAAGTGTTTTCCTAGTTCAAGAAGTAAATGTCCAAGTATATATTGTCCACCAAAGATTTACACATGAATGCCTTTAAGATTTCAAGCTATTAAGGATTGGGTTCAACCTAAACCTCTGAAAGTTCTCCAGTGATTTCTTTGGTTTATAAATTACTATAGCAAATGTCTTAGAAACTTTTCCAAGACATCCAAACTTTTGACTGATTTAATTAAGAAAGTTAACTGTAAATCTGAGGCAAATACTGCCTTCTCGAGTTAAAAAGAAGTTTCACACCTGACCCTGGTGCCAGATACCACTTGACTCCTTTTAAAGGAGTCCATGCCTCAATGGGTCAAAACAGATTTTAGGACACAGGAGTTTGGATTATATGGTCTTGAATATTTAATGCTATGGCTTATTTTTTTGTTGCACAACGGTATCCTCACCATCTCATACACTGAATGCATGTCCAGCATTTAATATTGAAGTAGAATGGAGGTCAAAATATTTTGAAGCAATACATTGTTCTCCATACTCTTTCCAGTGCAATTCTCAACCACTTTTCAGACTTCAACAAACCAACTTCCATTCTCTTGCCTTTTATTCTTTAGAAATACACAAACAATTAACCACATATATCTGAAATCTTGTTTAAAAATAACAGATTTTTTTCTATATAAAATAAATAAATTTTCATTTGCATGGTTTAAAATGAAGGCTCTGTTCACAATGCACTTGAGCCTTTTGCAAGAGCCATACGTCAGGAAAATTTAAGACATACGGTAGTTATTTTATGGAATGCAACGTATGTCACTTTATAGGTATTTAGTAACAAATGTCGCCAATAGTCTCCTGCTTTTTTCTCCAGATCATTCTTCATAAAATTCTTCATAAAGTTTTCTATGCTATTCTGTGCAGCAGAAAACAAAAATCGAAAAACTGTGCCAATTCATAGTGGCCCAGAGTATGGAAATGGATACCTTTTTGGCATACGCAAAAAGTGATGTGAACACACAAAAAGGGTAAAAAAAATTCTAATCAGTAGGAACGATATAATGAATTTATGTCCTTGCCTAGTCACCATAAACTGCTATTTTAATAAAAAGTTAAGGCTGGGTCTCACATAGCGATACACCAGCGATCCCGACAACGATCAGAATCGCTGGTGTATCGCTACATTATCGCTGCTGAGCTGCCAAACAGGCAGCTCAGGCAGTGATCAGTACAAGCGACACTGCGGGTAACATCGCTTAGTTACCCGCAGTGTACCTTGGATACCTGCGCCCTGATGCAGGGAGCTGGTAACCAAGGTACACATCGGGTTTCCAGGCACTGCGCGGTGCCTGAAAACCCGCTGTGTACCTTGGTTACCAGCTCCCTGCTTCAGGGAGCTGGTATCCAAGGTACACAGCGGGTGTCTAGGCACAGCCCCGCGCCTGGAAACCCGCTGTGTACCTTGGTTACCAGCGGATCGCTGGTCTCCCGCTTGTAACACGCAGCGATGCGTGCCTGTCAGCGGGAGACCAGCGATCAAAAAAATGTCCTGGCCTTTCAGCGACGATCAGCGATACCCGGCAGGGGGGCTGATCGTCGCTGAATGTCACACACAGTGATATCGCTGGTGAGCTCGCTGCTGCGTCACAAAACTAGTGACTCAGCAGCGATCTCGCTAGCGATATCGCTATGTGAGACGGGGCCTTTAGGTACAGTTTTAACTAAAAAGAAAATGTGCTGCTTGTGAAAAGACTTGACTGACGAGTGAGTAATCTCTAATAGATTAGTTTTTTAATCTTTCACTGAATGATCAGAAACAAGGACATCTAAAAATGTTATCCTATTAAAAGTCTATATCACTTAAAACACATGCTGTAAATCCTCAAATCAGGTCAATATGTTTACCTGGAGGATTTATGAGAGAATTTATGAAATGTGTCCTCAACAAATTAATTCATTGATTCAGTGAGAGCTCCGATCGTAAATTCTACAGCGTGGAACTGAAACATCTGGTTCACATGTAAAGGTTTTCCTTGGAACTAAATATAAAAGTGGATTCTTGGGAAAAACCTTGTAGCTTACCAAACTCCCAAAATGCAACTATTCCACAAGATCAAAAATACAACTCTACTAAACTTATCAAATCACATTCTATATTTTTATGACAGATACTCTTTTGACGAGGTAAAGGTATTGGAGTCTAAAAAAAGGTAACCAACTTGGGTACCCGTTTATGACTATTAATCGCCCCATATACATTAGATGGCTATGGGCCAGCAACTTTCACTGTCATGTGTGTTACACACAGGAGCAAGTGCTGAGGAATTGCTGTAATCATACTAATACAAATAATAAATCTGCCTTATCAACTTAATCACACGCAGAACGGCATAAAAAAAAACCAAAAAATCAATTCCTGAATTGCTGGTTTATATTCTTTCTGCATCCCAAAAAATGATCAAAAAATATTATGTGACCAAAAATGGTGCCAATAAAAACGTCAACTCGTCCTGCAAAAAACATGCCTTCACATGGCTCTGTTGGCAGAAATGTGGAAAAATCATAGCTCTCAAAATAAGGCAATCCAAAAATTTGTTTTTGCAATATAAAGCATTTTTTAGTCTGTGACAGCAGCCAAACAGAAAAACTTGATATTAAGCACGAGAAACATGGAAGAAATAAATAAAACCTGTTCTTCACCTGCTGTTGATTTGTTCATTCTGCCTCCCAAAGATCGTAGTAAGGCTTGGCGCACATTTGTCCAGCTCTCTACGCTGAGCGCTTATACCGGGGTATCTGTGTAAATGTCTGAAATACGTGATTCAGATGGAACCCCCGGCTGAAGATTCCTTAAAATGAGGCAGATGGGGACACTGGATGCCATCTGGCCTATTATCCGACGGTGTCCGTCTTTTAAGATGTGCATAAAAGAGCGATCAACCACAGTTTTGTGCACCTCTGAAAGGTAGACCGCTGAACAGAGGTCAGACACAGTCCAGAGTAACTCTGCTGTCTAATTATAGTGAATTGATCCCTCAGGGTTTCATCTGAATCACGTCAGACTCATTAGGAGATTTAGATGGAAACCACAAACTAAGTGCTCACCGTAGAGTATCAGATAAATAACGTCCCAAACGTTATGTAAAATGTTCCCAACAAAAGCTTCAAATCAATTCACAAAAAAAGCAAGTCCTCACTCAGGTCCATCTTCTGTTAATGGAAATATAGGGAATTTCCAGTTACTGGTGGTACAAAAAAAGAAAAGCTAAATGGCTACTCGCCCCCAAAAGACATTCAGCAAATTCTGTCCTCTCAAATGCCCCCCTCTGTTCTGAGTCCCTAGTGTGCCTAAACCATATTTAGTCACTACTAGTGTTGAGCGATACGATACCGCAAGTATCGGG
>VIAB01001102.1:0-12309 GCA_009801035.1 Oophaga pumilio | reverse complement strand
TGGCTTGCCCCCCCCAGTTTTGATCCTGGGTACGCCCATGTGTCATCCTGTGGTGTTGAGAAGTCTGGGCAAATCCAGACCTTATTCATTTTGATAAGAGTCAACCAGTCAGCATTTTCAGTTGACAGGCGGATGCGCCTATCAGTTGTAATACCCCCGCCGGCACTAAAAATCAATTCTGACAAAACCCTAGCCACAGGACAGGCCAGCTTCTGTCAACAATTTATAAAAATAAGAAAGTACTTTATTGGAGACATTTAAAATTCCAAAATCCATAAAATGTAGCAGGGCGCTAAAGACAACATGGCTCCAAAATTCATAGCAAGTGGTGGGGGACAGGAAACAACATGGCGCGTTTCAAACGCAAACAACATTCTTCCTCAAGGCCTGATGGGAAATATTTCCCATCAGTCTTAAATCCACAGTGAACGAAGGTAATTGGACAGAAAGAAAATATGATGTAAAAACAAGTTGCATAAACAAAACAGAATGGAAAAAGCACAACTAAATATATGTAAAAAAATACACAATCGAAAATCAATATGTACAAAATATAAAAATACATGGAGGAAAAAGGAGCCTGGTAATGGCACATAATATCATGGTGCAGATTGAGACCCTCCGGGATCCAGATCCTAGATTGAAAATCCAAAATGCCTCTCTGTTGAGAAGCAATCTCTTGATGTCTCCGCCCCGTGGAGGATCCCTCACCCTTTCAATGCCAAAGACTCGTAGGGACATCATTTGCCGCTGATGGCACAAAATGAAATGTTTGGACGCAGTACAAATACTCCTGTTGGAAAAGTTCTTAGTATTGGAGATATTATTAGGATGTTCATAAATTCTGATATTCATGCAGCGGCTAGTGCAACCAACATAATTCAAATGACATGAGGTACACTGAATACAAGAGATGACATTTTTAGTATTACAGTGAATAAACTGTTTTGTCATGTGGTTTTCAGTATTATTATAATTAGAGAAGGTTTTGCATGGACTAGCAAATCTGCATGTTTTGCAGCGTGACGCTCCACAGCGAAAAAAACCTTTAAAGTTGAGCCAGGTATTTTTGGACTTGGAAGAATTAAAAAAACTGGGTGATAACACGTTACCCAAAGAAGGAGCTTTTTTTTGCAACAATGTTGCAGCCAGATTGAAGAATATAAGACAAAATCTCATCCTCATATAATAATGACAAATATTTATTAATTATCCTTTTTATAGCAAAAAATTGAGAGCTATAATGTAATGATAGAACTGGTTTAGGTGAGCTAGCACTGACATGAGGAATTTCTTTTTTTCGATCATATTGAATCAGTTGGGATCTATTTTTATTTTTGGTGATATCATGGACACATTTTAACATCCATTTTGGATATCCTCTATCCGTAAATCTGGTTTCCAAATTTACCCTGTTCCTTGGAGCAAACAGAACTGTCACTGCAATTTCTGAGTATCCTAATATATTCACCAACCGGTATTGATCTGAGGGCTCATACCCACTGGAGAGAAAAACAACGGTCCGATTTCAGGACCGAAAAAATGGACAAGTGCTATGCGAGTGTCATGCGAGTGTAATGCGATTTCCGTGCGATTTTTCCACGGAACATCTGTATGACATGCGTATGAAATCCGTATGCAATGCGATTTTAACATGATGTTTTACATAGAGCAGGTCATCTGGTGTAGCACCCCATCACTCTCCTTCTTGGTCAAATAGCCCTTACACAGCCTGGAGGTGTTTGGGGTCATTGTCCTGTTGAAAAATAAATGATGGTCCAACTAAACGCAAACCGGATGGAATAGCATGCTGCTGCAAGATGCTGTAGTATCCATGCTGGTTCAGTATGCCTTCAATTTTGAATAATTCCCCAACAGTGTCACCAGCAAAGCACCCCCACACCATCACACCTCCTCCTCCATGCTTCACAGTGGGAACCAGGCATGTAGAGTCCATCCGTTCACCTTTTCTGCATCGCACAAAGACACGGTGATTGGAACCAAAGATCTCAAATTTGGATTTATCAGACCAAAGCACAGATTTCCACTGGTCTAATGTCCATTCCTTGTGTTCTTTAGCCCAAACAAGTCTCTTCTGCTTGTTGCTTGTCCTTAGAAGTGATTTCTTAGCAGCTATTTTACCGTGAAGGCCTGCTGCACAAAGTCTCCTCTTAACAGTTGTTGTAGAGATGTGTCTGCTGCTAGAAATCTGTGTGGCATTGACCTGGTCTCTAATCTGAGCTGCTTTAAACCTGCGATTTCTGAGGCTGGTAACTCGGATAAACTTATCCTCAGAAGCAGAGGTGACTCTTGGTCTTCCTTTCCTGGGGCGGTCCAAGTCATGTGAGCCAGTTTCTTTGTAGCGCTTGATGGTTTTTGCAACTGCACTTGGGGACACTTTCAAAGTTTTCCCAATTTTTCGGACTGACTGACCTTCATTTCTTAAAGTAATGATGGCCACTCGTTTTTCTTTACTTAGCTGCTTTTTTCTTGCCATAATACAAATTCTAACAGTCTATTCAGCAGGACTATCAACTGTGTATCCACCAGACTTCTGCACAGCACAACTGATGGTCCCAACCCCATTTATAAGGCCAGAAATCCCACTTATTAAACCTGACAGGGCACACCCGTGAAGTGAAAAACATTTCCGGTGACTACCTCTTGAAGCTCATCAAGAGAATGCATAGGAGTAAGGCCTCTTTCACACATCCGTGTTTCCGGTACGTGTGGTGACAGTTTTCACACATACCGGAGACAGTGACACACATAGACCCATTCAAATGATTGGGTCTGTGCACATGTCAGTGTGTTTCCACGGACCGTGTGTCATTGTGCACCACACGTAGACATGTCTGTTTTTTACCATCAGCATGGGTGGCAAAAAGTCCCACACACATGCACACGGAGAACTCACTTTGTTGTCATCCATGTGACACGCATCAGCACTGGGGAAGAAGCGCTACAGTAAGCGCTGTTCCCCGGCACCCGTTGCTGAAGATGGCTCTCATCATTCTCCCCTTCTCTCCGTGGAAACACACTGACATGTACACAGACCCATTCATTTGAATGGGTCTACATGTACCACTGTCTCCGGTACGTGTGAAATCTGTCACGGATGTGTGAAAGAGGCCTTACTCCTATTATGCACGCTCTTCCGAAAATTAATAAAATCACAAATCCTCATCCAATGAGACCGATTATCAGTGGAATAGGTTCTGCAAATGAACATTTAGGTGAATGGTAGGATTCTCTTCTTCAACCTTTGGTGCAGCAGGTACCAGGTTACATTAAAGACTGTATGGATATACTGGAACAATATTCTGATAAAAAATAGGCTACTGGCTTTACTTGGCTTAGCTGTGATGAGGTTGCTTTGGAGGCACTGTTGTTTTATTTAAACAAATATAGCCAATACACCGCAGATCTTCAAACGTTTATTATTCTACTCACATTATTTTTAATGGAACACAATTTTTTCCTGCTTGACAATAAATTTTATCTTCAACATAGGGGAGTTTCCATGGGGGCAAAATATTCACCATCATTAGCAAATCTTGTTATGTCATATTGGGAGGAATGTTTTTATACACCTCTTGTATACATCTTTTTTTACTCTATTTTTTGGTACTGTAGATTCAATGATGATTTATTGTTTATTTGGAAAGGCGAAGTGACAACCATTCCCTATTTTACCAAATATATTAATAATAATAATAATTAATTTAGTTTAAAATGTACACTTTTTTGATTCGACTAATATTAACCCCTTAAGGACCGCAGATATGCCTTTTAACGGCAGCAGTTAAAGGTACTTATTCCTCAGATTCCCCTATCACAGTGATCAAAATAAAAAAAGTAAATAAAGCCCCCTTTATCACCCCCTTAATTAGGTAAAAATAATAAAGTAAAAAAATGTATTTATTTCCATTTTTCCATTAGGGTTAGGGTTGGGCTAAAGTTAGAGTTAGGGTTGGGCTAGGGTTAGGGTTGGGGTAGGATTAGGGCTGGGGCTAGGGTTAAGGTTGGGGCTAAAGTTAGGGTTGGGCTAAAAGTAGGGTTGGGCTAGGGTTAGGTTTGTGGCTATCGTTGAGAATACAGTTAGGGTTGGGATTAAGCATAGTGGTGTGTTAGGGTTAGGGTTGTGGTTAGGGTTATGGTTAGGGTTGGGATTAGGGTTAGACATGTGTTGGGGTTAGGGTTGTGGTTAGGGTTATAGTTAGAGTTGGGATTAGGGTTATTGGTATGTAGGGGTTAAGGTTGGAGTTAGAATGGGCAGTTTCCACTGTTTAGGTACATCAGGAGGTCTCCAAATGCTACATGGCACCACCATTGATTCTAGCCAATTTTGCATTCAAAAAGTCAAATGATGCTCACTCCATTCTGAACCCTGCCATGCGCCCAAACAGTGGCTTTCCCCCACATACAGGGTATTGGCGTATTCAAGAGAAATTGCAAATTTTGTGGTCCATTTTTTCCTGATACCTAGGGGTAGCCGAGACCACGGAGAACATGATTCGGGTCGGTTTTTACCAACCCCAGTGTGGCGACCGCAAAAAAAGTCTGATTTCCCATTTAATTTCTGTCTTCTCTGATGTGATCTAGGACATCAGAGGAGAGAGAAATTGGGTCTACCAAGTACCTCCAGTGTCCCTGGACCCTCCTGCATCCCTCGGTGATGTCCCATCTTCTTCAGGGAAGAAAATGGCGGGCATGTGTCCAGTGCGTCCACTGAGATCTGCCGGTCGGCACCCAGCAACAATAGGAAATTTGTCCTATTGGTTCATTTTGATCACTGTTATAGACCCTATCACAGTGATCAAAATAAAAATAGTAAATCAACCACTTTATCACCCCCTTAGGTAAAAAATAATGAAATAAAAAAAATTACTTATTTGCATTTTTCCATTAGGGTTAGGGTTGGGGCTATAGTTAGGGTTGGGGTTAGAGCTAGGGTTAGGGTTATAGTTGGGGTTATAGCTAGGGTTAGGGTTGGGGCTAGGGTTAGGGTTATAGTTGGGGTCATAGTTGGAGTTATAGCTAGGGTTAGGGTTGGGCTAGAGTTAGAGTTATAGTTGGGCTTATAGTTGTGGTTATAGCTAGGGATAGGGTTGGGCTAGGGTTAGGGCTGGGCTAGGGTTAGGGCTGGGCTAGGGTTAGTGCTAGGATTGGGGTGAGGGTTATGTTGGGGTTATGGTTGTGTTAGGGTTAGGGTGGTGTTAGGGTAAGGGTTGTGGTTAGGGTTATGGTTAGCGTTTCAATTAGGGTTAGGGGTGTGTTGGGGTTAGGGTTTGGGTCAGGGCTGTGTTAGTGTTAGAGTTACAATTGGGGGGTTTCAACTGTTTAGGTACATCAGGGGGTCTCCAAACGCTACATAGCGTCCACCATTGATTCCAGCCAATTTTGCATTCAAAAAGTCAAACGGTGCTCCCTCCCTTCTGAGCCCTGACATGCGCCCAAACAGTAGCTTTCCCCCACATACGAGGTATCGGCGTACTCAGAAGAAATTGCACAACAAATTTTGTAATCCATTTTTTACTTATACCCTTGTGAAAATAAAAAGTTTGGTTCTAAAGAAAAATTTTTGTGAAAAAAAGTAAAATGTTCATTTTTTCCTTCCACATTGCTTTAGTTCTCGTGAAGCACAGGAAGGGTTAATAAACTTCTTGAATGTGGTTTTCACACTTTGAGGAGTGCAGTTTTTAGAATGGTGTCACTTCTGGGTATTTTCTGTCATATCGACCCCCCAAACTCACTTCAAATGTGAGGTGATCCCTAAAAAAAATAGTTTTGTAAATTTTGCTGGAAAAATGAGAAATCGCTGGTCCTAACAAAAAAAATTATGTTTCCAAAATTGTGCTGATGTAAAGCAGACATGTGGGAAATGTTATTTATTAACTATTTTGTGCGATATGACTGATTTAAGGACACAAAAATTAAAAGTTTGAAAATTGCCAAATTTTCTAAATTTTTGCCAAATTTCCATTTTTTTTCGTAAATAAGTGCAAGTCCTATCAAAGAAATTTTACCACTAACATGAAGTACAATATGTCACAAAAAACAGTCTCAGAATCAGTGGGATCCGTGAAAGAGTTTCAGAGCTATAACCTCATAAAGTGATAGTGGTCAGAATTGTAAAAATTGGCTTGGTCATTAAGTACCAAATTGGCTCTGTCACTAAGGGGTTAATTTTTTGGATCTTCGGTTTACTGGCTTACCAGGTTCCAAAATTTCTTCTGCTATTTACTGAAAACCTACAGCTGAGAATACAATTCTTCATGCAGCTAGTGGTCATCCTAAACACACCATAACGTCAATACCGGTTGATGAATATATTAGGATACGCAGAAATTGCAGTGATGATTCTGTTTGCTCCAAGTAACTGGTGAATTTGGAAACCAGACTTACGGATAGGTGATATTCAAAATGGATGTTAAAACTTGTCCATGATATCACCAAGAATAAAAATAGATGCCAACTAGAGATGAGCGAGTATGCTAGTTGCTCGAGTTTTCCCGAGCATGTTCGGGTGGTCTCCGAGTATTTGGAAGTGCTCGGAGATTTAGTTTATGTCACCGCAGCTGCATGATTCACGACTGCTAGACAGCCTGAATACATGTTGGGATTCGCTAACAAACAGGCAATCCCCACATGTATTCAGGCTGTCTATTAGCCGCAAATCATGCAGTTGTGGCGACGGAAACTAAATCTCCGAGCACTTCCATATACTCGGAGCATGCTCAGGAAAACCCGAGCAACGAGCATACTTGCTCATTAATAGATCCCAACTGATTCAATATGATCGAAAAAAGCAAATTCCTCATGTCAGTGCTAAGTCACCTAAATCAGTTCTATCATTACAATTTAGCTCTCAATTTTTTGCTATAAAAAGTATAATTATTAATTAATAAATATTTGCTATTATTATATGAGGATGAGATTTTGTCTTATATTCTTCAATCTGGCTGCAACATTACTGCAAAAAAGTTCCTTCTTTGGGCAAGATGTTATCACCCAGTTTTTTTAATTCTTCTAAGTTCAAAAATACGCAATAGTAGACAGAGAAGCAGTGGTTTAGTTGATTATGGCATCATCTATGCCCACTAATCAGATCTTATGTGCAGAGGCTGACCAAAATACCGACGGGCATGTTGCAGCTGGTATTCAACTACTGCCCTCTGCTGCTCACAAAGCCTTGTAAACATATATAACTTTGAGTTGCAATGCGTGGTAACATCGCACACCAGTCGGTGCGCTGGAAGTTTCAAACACTTTTTGCCACTTGCGGATAAGGGCACACACACGGCATACTTTCAAAGGCAGCTCAGTCAGATCTGGGTAGGTTTTGAGAAACCGCTGAACCATTAAGTTGAGCACGTGGGTCAGGCATGGTACGTGTGCGAGGTTGCCAAGCGTCAGTGCTGCCACCAGGTTACGGCCATTGTCACACACGACCATGTCTGGTTTTAGGCTCAGGGGCAAGAGTCACTGATAAGTCTGGTGTATTAGAGCTTTCAACAACTCTGTGGCATTGTTTGGTTTGCCACCTAAACAGATTAGCTGCAGCAGAGCCTGTTGCCACTTGGCTGAGGCAGTGCTGCAGTGCTTCCAGCTTGTAACTGATGTTGACGTTTCTGAGATGGAGGGTGAGTAGGAATAGGAGGTTGTGTAGGAACTGCTTTAGAAAGTGCAGGGAACCCTGATTGAACCAGGGCCCGCAATCCTTGGTGTCGGTAGCACGTGTTCCGTCCCAGGGTCTGACTGAGTCACGGCTTCCACAATGTTCACTCAGTGTGCCATCAGGGAAATGTTCCATCCGTGGACCTTCCCAGTAAAAGCGTTGTTCAGGACACGGCTGTTTTTATGGGACTCGTGTTGTGTAAGGTGGAGATGGCACACCGTGAGAAATAGTGACTGAATTCAGAGGGAAGGCCACTGCCATGAGGGTGTGTAAACAGTCTGTAAATGTGGCCATTTAGTATTGTGGCCTGTGGGTTGGTGGCTGTGTATTTACTCTTGCGTTTCAAGGACTGGGGTAAGGACAACTGGACTCAGCACTGGGACAAGGATGTGGACGTGGTTGCTGATGGTGGTTACAAGTGTGCAATGACACGTGTACAGTGGGAGGTATCTTCACCTTCACCACAGACAAGGGAATGGTGTGCATGTAAAACAGGATAAGAGGCAGTGGTGTCACCTACAGACACTGTTTCTGGACCATGGCTTTTGGCCCAGGTAGTCTGGTGCTTTGCTTACATGTGCCTGAGCATGCTGTTGGTGCTCAGGCTGGTAGTTGTGCTGCCCCTGTTGATGCTGGCATGGCAGATGTTGCAAATGGCCTTTTTTTGGTTAGTTGGCATGTATTTAAAAAAGCGCCAGACTCGGTAACACCAAACCCTTGGCTTTGGCAACTTCACCCGTGTTGGTGCTCTGAGGCACAGTTGCCTACCTTGTGTCTCTGGCCACCCCAGTGCCTCTTCCTGCCTGTTGTAGTGTTGTGGATTCCTCAACCTGTGCGCTGCTGTCTTTGCTTTGCATGTCACCTTCCCAGGTTGGATCAGTGACTTAATTGTCCTCCACCTCATCTTCCACTTCCGGACTGGACCATGTGGTAGACAGGGTGGTGCATGTAAAGTGACAGGAAGCATTAGCTGCTATCCATCCAACAACCTTTTCCCACTCGTCTGGCTTCAAGAGTGGTACTCTGAGAGTCACTGTAAAGTGGGACATGAAGCTAGATTGAAATGATGTGTGTGTTTGTTGTGCTCCTGCAGCAGGCACAGTTTTACCTTGCCCATGGCCTCGACCTCTGCACTCACAATCAGCATCACGTCCACTTCCCTGTCTCTTACCACGTGCCTTACCAATTTAAAATTATGTATAATATATCCCTGTTGAGAAAACTTTGCAGGATTAGTATAGCAGTAAAATTTGCAAACCTCAGAAAGACTTGTTACAGTGCTGTAGCAATATAGCCATGCTATTTCTAACCAACCAACTCTGGCTTTTTTATTTTGATGCACAACTGGCACAGTATAAATGACATATAATATTTGTCTGCTGAAAAAAATTGCAGTAATACTAGTGCAGGAAAATTTGCCCACCTCAGTGGACTTGTTACAGTGCCAGAGCAATATAGTGATGATATTTGTAACCAACCAAATCTGTCTTTTTTATTTTGATGCACAACTGGCACAGTATAAATGGCATATAATATTTGCTGAAAGACATTTGCAGGAATATAGCACAGGAAAATTTGCCCACCTCAGATGGACTTGTTACAGTGCCAGAGCAATATAATGAAGCTATTTCTAACCAACCAAATCTGTATTTTTTATTGTGATGCACAACTGGTGCAGTACAAATGGTGTATAATATTTGTCTGCTGAAAAAAATTTGCAGGAATACTAGCACAGGAAAAGTTGCCCACCTCAGATGTACTTGTTAATGTGCCAAAGCAATATAGCAATGCTATATCTAACCAACCAAGTCTGTCTTTATGCTTTTGACAGACAACTGCCGCAGTATTAATGCCGTATAATATTTCCCTGCTCAGAACAATTTGCAGGATTATGAGCAAAAAGAATATTATTAGCCCTGAGAAGGTCTTTTGGCATGAGTAGCAGCAGAAAGGAATTGAATTGAACCCTATACTGTCCTACACTATCCATTCAGCATGATCTCTCCCTAAGTGCTGCTAACAACATTATGAATATTGATTATAATTAGCCCTAATAAGAGATGTTGTTGCAGTTCAAAGAAATTTAACTGTTGTGTAATCCCTGCCTATATGCAGCTAAAATTCATTCCCTAATTCACCAGCACCTCTACCTTCTCTGATTGTTTATGGGTTACAGTGTGCTGAGCATGGAGTCCCTGGTCTTATATAGACCAGATGACACTATGCAGCCAGCCAATCACAGTAATGCCACAGCAACCAAGATAGCTACGGCATTACAGTGGCTGGCAGGCAATCCCTGCAATCCCCGCATGTTTATTGTCTGTCTGAAAAGCTCCAAACATACGGGGCGAGGGCCCGAGCTTGTGCTTGAGCATGGAAAAAATACTCCCCGAGTAATGAGCATCCTAAGCACACTGATGCTCGAGTGAGTAAAGAGCAGTGACGAGCACGCTCACTCATCACTAGTCATCAATCAAAAAGTAGTGCACAACCTCATTTATAAGATTCGCATTGCACAATATAAAATCTATATTTCTTGCTTTCAGATTACAAAATGGTGAAAAAATTATTTTAAATTATTTTAGCCATCAGTAAAAAAAAACACATACAGTCATTAGCTAGGTTTAAAACTGGTGTCTGTAAGATTGGCCTTCTGCTAGTAAATTAAAAGGACACATGCGCCGGCAAACGCATACCTGCGCACGGCCTGCGTACCCAATGCTAAAAATAGGGTACGCAGGTCGCATGCAACGTTATGCACCAATAGGCGGAGCGATCGGAAGGAGGCATGGCAGGGGCGGAATTTAGCGGCTGCTGTGCGCTGACCGACGCTGGTCAGTGCAATGCTAGTGTGAAACTAGCCTTAGAATGTATCATGAATAATGTACTAAGAGAAGTGCCATTTTACAAATGAATGCAACTGCAATAAAAATAGATTTTCACAAGTAATAAAATGTGCAACACACCAACAATTATGTAATCCAATAAATAGCTTGTTATATTCCTCCAGATGTTTATATTAGGCATACTGTATAATGCATTAAGGAATGATTTTATATTTTCAGAACCTCAGAAGAATATTATCAAATGTTAAGGGGAATCTGTCAGCAGAGGACAGCAGGAAATAGGACTGAGATACAGATTTCAGTGATGAGTGTCACTTATTAAGCTGGGTGCTGTTGTTTCAGTACAATTAATGTTTTATCACCAGGATATTAACATTGCCAGGACTTTGACACATGATAAGCACTGCTCCCCATTCACCATCCAATGGAGATCTGGTGAATGGTGAATGGGGAGCAGTGCTGTAATGTTTAATCCCCCCACATACCCAGTGAGAGTTTTCCATTTATTACTATTCTGACTTAGATATATATGGGTCACTATATGTAATATACATGCATCTTGCAACTGCTGCAATTATCTACAAATGAAAGGGATACCAGTGTAGCTAATGTCTGGATATCCATGTCTGGTGTAAATGTGGTCTCTGGCAATGTGAGGAGTATAGCACCTGAATGTGTGGTTGTCCCCTCATTGTATCTGTAAGCTAGGCATGCATGGATGCTATTGAGTATCATTTATGTGAGCATCGAGTATAGGCCTGCTAGCTTTAATAGTGAAGCCACTGCAAAATGTATTACCTCTCTTTGGGTCCGATCACTAAGTCACTTATGAATCCACCTAACAGTTGCCTTGTCCATTCCATACTTGGTCGTCTTTTAAATAAGGACAGTATGAGATACTTTGTCAAATACTTTGTTGAAGTCTAGATATACTATATCTACAGCATTTCCCTGATCCACCCAGTCAGTGATTCTGTCATAGAAGGAAATTAAGTTAATCTGACATGACTTATTAGTTACAAACCCATGCTGGCTCTGGTTAGTGACTTAATTCTCATCCAGGTACTTCCATACATGTTGTTTAATAATTTGTTCAAGATCTTTCCTGGTATATAAGTAAGGCTCACAGGCCTATAGTTCTCTGGGTCCACCTTCTTCCCCTTTTTTGAAGATAGGGGCAACATTCACTCTTCTCCAGTCTTCTGGGACTTCTGTTCTCCCAGAATTTTCAAAGATTTTTAGAGAGTGTTTCAATAATTTCCTCTGATATCTCTTTCAGCACCCTAGCATGTAATTCAACTGGACACGGAGACTTGAACTCATTTATGTTAGCTAAGTATTCCCTCACTATATCTCTATTCATATGAGAGATAGTGTGGATTATTCTATTCCTTCAATAGTATAGTGAAGATCAGTTGATGTTACATTTACTTTCTTAGAAAACACAGATGCAAAAAAAATAAGAATTTAAAATTTCGGCCTTCTCAACATCATTTTTTACCATTTCATCATTTTCAGCTACGATCAGTGTTTGCACTGTCCATATCTGTTTAACCCTGTAGATGCTGCTGTCAATAATGACTACATCATATAAATGGTTAAGAGTGTGGGGGCTCCCTCTTTAACTCCATTGGTGCCCTCAGATCATGATTGTGTGGTTCTTATGGTTGCCATGGCAATTCACAACCAAATAGTGGCCTTAGAGTCTGACGGCTGTTGTTACCTGTTCAGAAGTAACTAACATTAAGGGCCTGTGCACACATTGCGGATTTGCCTGCGGAT
>VIAB01001101.1:161292-186417 GCA_009801035.1 Oophaga pumilio | reverse complement strand
GTGCCGAGTACCCCATAACCCTGGTGTTGTGCGACTCATAAAGGTTGCATCTGATTAGTGGATGATTGGCTGCAGCGGTAATGTGATGTCCATGTCTAGAAGAGGAAACAAAACTGACAGTGGTGTGATTGAGCACTGGAGTCGGGTAAGTTTGTATCAATTTTTTTAGTGGACAATCCCTTGAAGGTGACATGTTCACTCTTCTCTATTTTAATTCTTTAGTATTACTGTAGAATAACCCATTTGTTGCCTTACTGTGCCCATACACCTTCACTAGCTGTGGGCCAACAGATATTCTTCCCAACTCCCGTATACACATGCACGCATGAGGGTTGTTTCCTATGGTACCAAATAAACAGGAATGTTCCTTCTTCTCCCGACATCTCCTGTTGGTGATGAGATATCATACCCCCATACACATAATTAACCAGTTTTGATGACTCTTTTGTAATGTGTATGAGCACCTACAGTGGCATGCAAAAGTTTGGGCACCCCTGGTCATAATTAGTGTTATTGTGAACAGTTAAGCAAGTTGAAGATTAAATGATCTCTGAAAGGCCTAAAGTTAAAGATGACACATTTCCTTTGTATTTTTGGCAAAAAAATAGTATTTTTTTCATTTTAAACAAGGAAAATGGGCTGATGCAAAAGTTTGGGCACTTTTGGAGATTTGTGTACTCAGATAACTTTGACCAGGGTTTCAGACCTTAATTAACCTGTTAGAGTTATGGATTGTTCACTATCATCGTTAGGAAAGGCCAGGTGATGCAAATTTTCTAGCTTTATAAAAACCCAACCTCCTCTCACCGTGTCCAAAAAACAGCAGCCATGGGTTCGTCTAAGCATCTGCCTAGCACTCTGAAAATGAAAATGGTGAAGGCCCACAAAGCAGGAGAAGACTATAAGAAGATAGCACATCATTTTCAAGTTGCCCTTTCCTCAGTTTGAAATGTAATTAAGAAAAGACAGTTAACAGGAAAAGTGGAGGTCAAGATAAGGTCTGGTAGACCAAGCAAAATTTCAGTGACAGTTGCTTGTAGAATTTCTAGAGAGGCAAATCAGAACTCTCACTTGACTTCTGAAAGATTAAGCAGACTCTGGAATTGTGGTCCTTTGTTCTACTGTTCAGAGACTCCTGCACAACTTTGGCCTTCATGGAAGAGTCATTAGAAGAAAGCCTCTCCTGCATCCTCACCATAAAATTCAGCGTCTGAAGTATGCAAAAGAACATCTAAACAAGCCTGATGCATTTTGGAAACAAGTCCTGTGGACCAATGAGGTTGAAATAGAACTCTTTGGCCACAATGATCAAAGGTGTGGAGAAAAAATGGTACAGAATTTCAGGAAAAAAACATCTCGCCAACCATTAAGCATGGGGGTGGATCAATCATGCTTTGGGGTTGTGTTGCAGCCAATGGCACAGAGAACATTTCACAGGTAGAGTGAAGAATAGATTCAATGAAATTTCAACAAATTCTTGATGCAACCACAGCACCATCTGTAATTAGCTGAAGTTCAAAAGAGCATGGCTTCTACAAATGGATAATAATCCAAAACAGACGTCAAAATCCACAACAGACTACCTCAAAAGCACAAGCTAAAGGTTTTACAATGGCCCTTCTAGTACCCTGTTACTTGAAAATCTGTTGCTAGACCTCAAAATAGCAGTGCATGCAAGATGACCCAGGAATCTCACAGAACTGGAAAAAAATTTCTAAGGAAGACTGGATGAAAATTACTCAAACAAGAATTGAAAGACTCTTGGTTGGCTATAAAAAGCATTTACAATCTGTGATACTTTCAAAAGGTGGTGCTACTAGCTACTAACCATGCAGGGTGCCCAAACTTTTGCATTGGCCTATTTTCCTTTTTGTAATTTTTAAAATTTATTTTATATATGAGACACACACAAATGCCATTTTCTTATTACAAATACAATGACTTCAGAAAGTATTCACCCCCTTGGAACTTTTCGTGTTTTCCTACCTCCCAACCTGAAATTTCACAGTTGTTTTAGGGTTTGCATCAGTTCATGTAAAGAAAATGCCTACAACTGCGAAAATTTGGTTTTCTTTTTTTATTTAATTTTTTATTTAGAAACTAAACAAAAATACAACAAATATATAGATAAAGCCATAGATTAGACATATTTCCAATACATCTGTAACGTAATGAAGAATCAAGAATGTGACCTTAGTTTTGTCCAATTTTCACATTAAAATAGGAAGGAGAGATAAGAGAAAAGAGTAGAACTTCAGGAAAGAAAGAAGAGACACAAAGAAGAGTAGTCAGGGGGAGAAATGAAGTGGTAAGTATAAAGGGGGAAAAAAAAGGGGGAGAGAACCAACCCAATACTGGCATACATTCGACGAAAAACCCCAAATGGCAATCAAGTATGAGAGTTAAGTTCTACAAGGCTGTACAGTGTGCATAAGTATTCACCCCCTTGTAGAGTATTCTTTTGCAGCAATTACAGCTGCAAGTCGCTTTGGATAAGTCCACATTTCCACTGGTATTCCACATCTTGCCACTGGGATTTTTGCCCATTCCTCAAGGCAAAACTGCTAGAGTTCCTTCAAGTTAGATGGTTTCTTCTGGTGCACAGCAATCGTCAAGTGTAACCACAGATTAGCAATTGGATTAAGGTCTGGGCTTTGACTACGCCACTCCAAAACATTTACACGATTCCCCTAAAACCACTCGAGTGTTACTTTAGCAGGATGCTTTTGGCTATTGTCTTGTTGGAAGGTGAACCTCTGTCCCTGTCTCAAATCACTGACAGACAGAAACCGGTTTTGCTCAAGAATATCCCTGTATTTTACACCATCAATCTTCCCCTCAACTTAGACCATTTTCCCTGTCCCTGTTGCTGAAAAACATCCCTCAGCATGATGCTCTCACCATCATGTTTCACTGTGGGGATGGTGTTTTTGGGGTGATGAGCAGTGTTGGTTTGGTGCCAGACACCTTGCTCTATACATTTGGGGAGTCTCACACATGTTGTTTGGCAAACTCAAAACAAGCCTTACAATTTTTTTGTGTAAGTAAAGTTTTTTCTCTGCCCACTCTTCCATAAAGGCCACCTTTATGGAGTGTACCTCTTATGGACAGATACTCTACTCTCTGCTTGGGAACTCTGCAGCTCCTTCAGGGTTACCTTTGGTCTCTGTGCTGCTTCTCTGATTAATGTGATCCATGCCCGGGCTAAGAGTTTTGGTGGGCGGCCCTCTCTTTGCAGGTTTGTTGTGGTACGTTTTTTCCATTTGATGATAATTGATTTGATAGTGCTCCAGAGATTGGGATATTTTTTTTTTTTTATAACCCAACCCTGACTTGTTTTTCTCAACAATTTGACTTGTTTGGAGATCTCCTTGGACTTCATGGTGTCGTTTGGCTAGTAGTCTATCTTGCTTAATTGTGTTGCAGCCTTTGTGGCCTAGACTATTTAGTGCTGAAGCACGACACATAAATCGGATTACAAAAATATTTAAACACAGACTGTAGTGTAACAAAATAGGTGGAAAGCCAAGTGGGGAGGGGTAGCAAGCTACTAAATATGAAGTAACTGGCATAGCTTCACTGATACATGCCCACTATTGTCTTTTTTTGTGGAAGAAAATGGTGCAATGGTTGTGCATGATGTTTAATTTCAGTAGTTTAAGTTTCATTGGAATAATGATGTCTATAATTAGAATTGATCTGATAATAATCGTCAACATTCTTGGCTTATTACTGGATAACTCCTAATTCTCATGAGAGCAATGTGTTAAGACATTTCTATTTTTTTTTAAATGTGACCCTGTTAACATCATGAAGAACACATTATTGAGGTCATGTGATCAGTTACAGCAACATTTAAAACCACATGGTGGCGTTGCGGTGACCTTAGCTAGTGTGAGTTCATTCAGTTTAGCTTGTACTTTGGCATGATACATACATGATATATTATGCTGTAATGTTTATGTGCATCCTTTCTTATGTAAGGATAATCGCTTCCATGAACATTTCACTTTGGAAACTCCCCTCTCAATTCACGAGCATTGGATTTCCAAAATTTACACTGTTGGTTTGTTTCCCAACTGGATTATGAATGGTCATTTTACAAATGACCTCTATTGCAGTCTTAAATACTTTGAAGGTCAATAGGTTGGTTAACCATTTAAAGAAATTTCCAGTTAGGGTCATCCTAGTTCTACACTTTCCTCCTATGTGGTATTTAATGGAAGAACATTTACATATTTAGGCCCCCATTCATCAAAAAAGTGAAGTAAAAACTTTTCAAAGCTGTAAAATTTTTGAGCAACTATGAGTTGTCCAAAAATGTTGCAACTTTTAGAATTCTCACTCCAGTTTCCCTGAGCTCCACCAAAATGGACAGAGGTTGGAGCAGGATTTGGGCACGGCGTTCACGTGATGCCACAATATAACATTATTGGGAAATTCCAAAACTTTTTCTTACGTGTTATAACAGATCTCAACAATGACACCAAAGTAGACAGAATGAGACGGGTGAGTACAGGTCATGGACTGTAGATGGAATATCATAACTGCAGACTGCAAACAAATAATGGTGGGGAGAAGCATACAGGAAGGGCTGGAGCGGTGAATTTTAGGAATATTGCACTGCTTGTTTTGTTTTCAGTTCAGCCTACAGGCCATTTTTTTAACGAAACCGGACACCTCGTTAAGGAGGAAAGGGGGGGGCATGCATGGATGTTGAATACCAGAGCTGCCGAAAAGCAACTGGATTGCCCATGCATAAACAATGCACACAATTTTTTGCCTATGAAGCATGTGCAGGACAGTACACACAACTGCTGCTAGCTCATCCTGCTTCTGGAATGAGACATCATTGATGATGTGATATTCCCTAGGATAGTGGATGTCTGAACAAGACCCATGTGATACATGCACAGCACTCCATCAAATCTGGTTATAAAATAGCATCACTATGGTCATGTGCATCACACCAGAAAAGGTACTCAGACACTTTCGGAACTGTGAGTAAACTAAAATTGATCTTCTATTGATGTTAGAAGTTTTAGCATGAAAGAATAAAAGATAAGTATTGGAAACCCACTAACAAAGAAAGACCCTTTTTTTTCTTAAGTACTGTACCTTTTTTTTACTTTCTTATCTAAAGCTGGTCATTTGCATTCAGTAAGGCTATGGTCACAACTACAGTAATCATCAGTTAGAACGGTTCCAACAGCAATCCATTTACAAAAAAGTTATGCAGACACAACATTTTTGTCTAGCCAAAAAAGGTAAATTCAGCTTTATCCCTTTGTTCAACATTGAAGTCTATGGAAAACAGATACATTAAGTAGTAATCTTTTTTTTCCATTTGAAACTGATCCAGTAATTAAAAAAAATGGATCCTTTTCAAATGAAAGAAAAACTGATGGCTACTAAACAGATCCTTTACCATACACTTCATTGTTAAAAAACGGACCTGTGACGCTGAGTAACGTCTCATGGAAAAGCCGTGAATTGAGATAGTCAAGGAGTCCAGGGTCAAAAGCCAGGATGGTACGTTATAAATAAAGAGCAGAGACAAAGGGGTAGTCAGGTCACAGTCCGGGTTCAAAATACTGGGAGGATAGTGGATCAGATCAAAGGGATTAAACAGACCGAGTTCCAGAGTCAGGCAGTGAAAGCTCATCAAGCAAAACACTAGGCACAGAGAAAATCAACCACACATAGCGGAAGCTATGTCAGGCAGAAGTCTGGGATTGACAGCCAAGCTAAGTTGCTGGGCAATAACCTGGGACAATGAACACCTGGAAACAGCCAGCACCTCCCAGTCTCTGATTGGACGGCCAAGCTGTCAATCAAAACACCTACAGTTCAGCATGCCCCTGCTCCAGACTGGACAACTGAGCTGTCAGTGAAAGTACTGACAGCTTCAACACTCCCCTGCACCAGATTGGACAGCTTTGCCATCAGTAAATGAATCCCAGGCACACTGAGGGGTAGAACGTTGTCTGCACAACTTTTTTGTAAATGGAATGCTGCTGGATCCATTCTAAGGCCAGGATCACACATGCGAGGAATTCGTCCGACGCTCGCATGTGAAATCCCAGCTCTGGCGCCGGCACTCGGGAGTGGAGCGAGCGGCTGCATAGAAATACATGTGTGATCCCTGCCTAACTGATTATTACTGGACATGTGAACATAGCCTAACTGTTCTAACATAGTTCTAACTGTTGGTAGAACACTTGCCAGGTGGGATTAGGAGCTCCACACACAATAGATATCGGTCTGATGAACACTGGTTCGCCTGATCATTCGACTGACATCTATCTCTCCTGATTTCTCTATACATAGTAGCCCTCATTCGGACGAGTGCTCTTGTGTTATCTACAAGACAGCCACTGTCAGACTCCTCTGGCAGCATAACCACGGTTTTACCAGCAAAAATGTGCAGTAATTAATAAGTATTCAGTGTGATTTCCAGACATTATGCAGCAACATCTAGTCCAGACAAAGGCCACTATGAGGTGGGTCCAGGATAAATCAAATTATTTTTTCATAATTTGTGACAAAAATTACATTTGCCTTCAAGTTTACCAATCTTTGTGTTCGAGCATTCGATTCAAGTTAGGAGAGGTGGGGGTCATTTTTCAGACGTCCAACCATTCAGAAATTCCAGGATAGTCCAGAAAAATAGGACTTTTTTTGCCTTGCCTGTAAAATTTTTTTAAAACGTCCGTGATTTTTTTAAGAAACTCATACAGGTTATGTTATGTTGACTGTAATTATCAGCATTTTACAGTTTACAGTGAATGCAGCTGATGTATTGATATTTCAATTATGGGATGTAGACAAGTATCACTTATAATCATAATCATTTGTTATGGTTTTCCAATGTGTTTGTAAAAAATATTGTCTTCCCGTGATTTTTTGATAAGCTGTCCAGAAAAAATAAAAAGTAAATTTGGCAACCCTGCAGGCATCCCTGAGAATAGTAATGTCTTTGTGTGCTTTATATCTGAGAATCCCAAAAAGCTTGCAGTTCCAGAAAATGGTGGCACTGGATGGATACTAAAGTGTTTCTTCTCAACATTTTCTTTGCAGTCTAGCGGTATCATATTTTTTCTACTATTACGGACAACTCCTGTCCTTAATTCTGGTGATTCTGGCACATTTGGACCCGTTGAATCCATGTGTACCACACTTTACATTCATTTGTAAGGCTGCCATATAATTTTACACTCCCCTCATAGTAGCGGTTGAATTGCAAACATGTAGCTGCCTGTCATGGAGTTGCCACGACAGTGTGGAGCCAGAAGACCGCAGCGTCTGATTGCTCCTACTCCGGCACTGAGAAGAACTTCTCCATTTTAAATGTGTTTATTTCTTCTGCCAGAACAGGGGTTAATCGGCCATGTTGGAAATCCCTGTGCTCACAGCTGTGCTCGGTTAGCCACTCGTTTTCCCTTTATAATCTGGGCTCTGTTTCTAATCCTCGTCAGAGCTAGCATTTGCTGCATGGCTAACAGTGGGAGAGGAGTTCATATGAGTAGGAGAGTTGAAGGAGTTATTGGTGACCGTTGCTTGGTTTGTATGCGTGGTAATTCCTTATCCTTCTCTGTTTTTGTTTATTCCCCTACCTTCATGCCCCGGTGCATTCCTGGAGTTTTCTGTTAACCCTTGTCCGTGTTGCTTTGTTTGTGGGTTGGTGTACTACGGTGCACAGTAGCGCCCCCTCTTCCCTGGATGGGGGAGGAGAACAGACGGAGGCTAACTTAGGAGATAAGGCAAGGGCGGAGGCCCAGGCATCTTCGCCATCTGAAGTATCCCGGGGAACAGGGCAAGCTAGGGCGCCTACTAGTGTTAGGGACAGGGAAGGAGCCCCTGGTCCCGGGTCACCCGACCTCTGTGTCGTGACACTGCCCATGGATCGCCATTGATGAGAGTAGCCAGGTTTTTTTCTTTAGAAAGAGGTTGTCATCATGAGGCTACCAATGCAAGGATCGGTGGAGACCAGAGTTACAACTGTGATTAACCCTCCAATGGCTACCAAACGTGATTGTTAGCTATTAAAAATAGCCATTCCCCTCCTATCACAAAATCATCCATAGAGCTCTGTTGGTAAATCATGCCCCTGCTGCCCTGGAAGAGACACTATGGGGCATCAATAATATACATCTCCATTATTGTCTTCCTATAGGAAAGGTAGAGGATGAAATCAAATATACAGTAATTATTGAAAACAGTTACACTTGGCATTGATGGCAAAGAAATATCATGATGCCTTGATGTAGTAGGTCTCCTATGAGAGCCCTAACCACGGCCCTGTCAGCCCTCTTCTCTTCCTTTTAAAAAAATGTGTAATTCACGCACGAATACGAAATACTGACAAAGGTGGAGACTGAAATTAGCACCTATACATGAAGATGACACAGTGACTAATGACGTGAATCTCACAAGTAGAGCAGATTCCCGGGATGTAGAAACATCCAGACTTGTGTAATGGGGATATGTATGTTGCTAGGCAGCAGTTTGCATTATGGCGTGGGAGTGCTCGGAAAAGAATAAGCATACTATTCAGAACGGCAACATTATTCACCGTGTGCCACATTCAGCATAGAACGTAACAGATTTCCTACTCCCGTGGCATTCATTTTCATTAGCAGCAGTATATTTCTCTGATCATAATATATAGCAGTACATTCACTGCTGGCTATTGTCCTGTCTCATGGTCCATAATTACAAGTACAATATGTTTGTACATTATCACAGAATATAATGACTATAAATGACAGCAGTAGACAATCATTATCTATTTATAGTGTGCCAATGCAGTCCTACAAATGCAAATAATTAGTATATGGTATAACTACGTGTGATATTATACTTGATGGAAGAACAACATCTGTGTGGAGTGCAGATATTGCAATGACCCTCGAGTTCCTGAATGCTGCTCTGCACCAGGAGAGGATGGCAGCACTGTCAATTACGAGATATCGGGACTTAAAAAAAAAGTGCCTAACCACTAACAGGCATGTAGTTGCTAACAGGAACTACCTGCTTGTTCTACCCGGCACTGGTCATTGACCACTCCTGCCAGAGATTTAGCTGCTCCCTGTCCACAGAGCAGCGATTTATCTTCCTGTTGACAGGGTGAGACTACTGGAATCATGCTGATTGACAGCCGACTTTCCCCAATTAGGCAGCGAGGAGCTGCTGTCAATCAGCATGACACCAGTAGTCCCACCCTGTCACTGCTGCTTTGTTGACGTCATGTCAGTGGAAGTCTGTGACTGGTTTATGCAGGTGGAGAATGGCGCCAGGCACAACAGGCAGGTACCTGTTAGTGCTTAGGCACATTTTTTTTTTTAAGTCCCGGATACAGATTTGGACTGGCCCACAGGAGAACAGGAGAAACCTCTGGTGGGCCCCTGTGCAAGAGTAGACCACCTCTTATATGAGCAGTACTTGGCACAATATACTTGAATCACTATGTACAGACAAAGGCGGCATCTTATTCATTTAACAATCTACCCAGTTCATTGTTATATAAATTTGTAATTGAGGATAATGTGAAATTTGCATGAAGCTGAATAGTGGGCCTTAGAGTTGGTTACTGGTAGGCCCTTGGCACCCCAGTCCAACACTGCCCAGATATCCCCTTTAAGGATCATTAGTGGCTTAACTTGCAGCTGGTGGGCCTCAATACAATATGTCCAACAGGGCTTTGAATAGTATTAATCTTATAATATGGGCTACAAGAACATATTGGGCCCACTTAGCCTTCAGAGCTCAGATGCGTCTGCAACCCATATACCCACTAGGGATCACTTGATTTAAAAGTTGGTAAATTGGGGCCAGGAACTTTAAGCTTACGTAATGGCTTCTGACCATTATTTTCATTACATAATATAATAATTGGTGTTATAAAAAATGTAGAAATTAAATCACAAATATTCTTCAGGTATGTGGAACATCCATGTAGCTACTGCAGTCACATGGTTGTGTGTGGTGACTCATTCTGCTTCCATCAGTAGTCCACCAGTGAAAGTGAAACTGTGGTCATATGGATTGCATTTAGACAAGTTCACATTAAGAAAATAAACTCAGCCTAAAACAGAAAAAGCGACAAATAAAAACAAAAATGCGGCAACACAGTCCATACGTTGCGGGTGGCACCATGCTCTACAAGACACAAAGCCACTGGAGATTCCTCTCTCCAGTCTTGCTGAACCCAGACTGCCTGTAGAGCCCATTTACTTAAACCCCAGACCATGTGACTCTTTCCATCATGTAACTGACCACATGATCATGACATCACACAGGTCCTGGCAACCCGCTCTATGCAGGTCCACATGAAACCAGCCCATTATGCAACTTTAACTTAACCCTCACAATAGGTAGTGTGCTGGAGGAAAATACTCTGGTTTCATATCACTGACGCCATTAAGCGCACTGACACATATCTCCCCTCTATTACCTTACCAAAGTATTTAAAATTCATTTAAAAACACTGTATTAAAAAGTATTAGAAGAGAAGACTATACTAGCCAAGTATAAAAAAAATATACTATATTGTATAAGTATTTATTTAGGTAATATGCGCTATAGCACAATTTTCTATACTTTATCTAATTTTTAATCTTTACTTATCTATAATATCTAACAAAGAAATGCATAGTTTAGGATAAATGGCCTAGCATGTTTATGAGGCCAAATGTACATGACTTCTCAGATGTTGCATGCTTTTGAAGTCCTGGCATCATTTTCATGGCTTCCTGATGTTTATACTTGGCCAGTAAAGTGATGCCCCAAGCAAGTCTTTTATTATAAAGCTTCTTGAATTCCTTGCGACCTCTGAGTACAATAACTGACCCATTTTCCTCTTTTCAGCTTGTTCTTCTTTGTAAGCATTGCTGTAATCCTGCTTAGCAACGTCTGAAAACACTCTTGTCTAGTGCAGATATTCTCTAGGGGTTTTTATTCAATATATATTAATACTCTTCCATTGACATGCATGCAAAAAAAATGTGCATAATCAACAAGTTCTTATATCTCTTTCCTATTATGAAGTGGTCTGTAGCACTCTCACTAATGCCAACTTACAAAAAGCATAAGAAGAAGAAGAGAACTTAAAGAAGCAAATTGTACCTCCTAAAGCTTTCTAAATATGGCTGTAATGCAGTGTCGTTTTATTAATATACTTACACCTTGCCATCTTCCATGGTTTTCAGTGATACTCTGGTTCTCTTTTGGGTCACATGACAGCTCCTCTCCTTTGGCAGTTCACACAGGAACTGTTGTGTGGGGAATATCAATGTAAGCTCAGAACAAGGCTCCATAGACGTACATTGAAAAAGTGACTTCCTGGCCATACATAAACCCCTGTGTCATCTGGCAAGTCCAGATTTTAATTCACGTGACCCAGATCTACCCCAGAGAGACATTAAAGTCAACACAAACTAAATGCAGCAATACCCATATAGCATAAATTAAAATAACACATCAATCAATATATATTTTTATATAGTGAATAACGTATAGGTGCTCTGTGCATGAATGGTAGACCATTCAAAAATAGTAGACACTGAAAACAGCAATCGGTAAGTATTTTAATAAAACTCCATTACACAATAGACATTTAGAAAGGTTTTGGAGGAAATATTTTTTGTCAGGACTGCTTATTTAAGCACTGAGGAAACTGGGGGGATATTATAGCCAACAATGAGGCTGTGGATGGCACTTAGAACTATTGACACTGGGGACCATTTAGTCTGGCACTTGTGTACATAATTCTCAGCAAAATGGAGTTGTAGCTGACATTGGGGCTGTCAGGTTAACTTTAAGCAGTATTTACCTGCAGATTACTCTATATCTGCAGATTTCTGCATGTGACAGGTTCCCTTTAATCCTTAGACTGCATAGTTATTACATTTGGATCATTGTAACTGCACGTTTTCTGTGACCATTCATGGTCTTTTGTTCCAATACATTTAATTTTTTAAGAACTTTGCATAGTATCATGCATTCCATTCTGTAAAGAACATAGTGTAACGGTGAGCAGCAGCCAAAGTATTCCAGCTAAAATATTTTAGAATATACTTAGGTAAGAAGCCAAAAATAATATAGTTTATTTATTTTTTTTAATAGAATGTATGTGATAGATGTAATTACAGTCCCAAGGGACAGGATTTTGTTAAAGGTGTTATGCAGTACTTTTATTATTTTTGTGTATGGGGCTAAGAACTTACAGGCAGGTAGCTGCTAACTACCTACCTGTTCTGTACAGGGACGATCTCTATATGAAGCTCATATCTGGCTATTCCCTTGCTTAATTTCATGTCTCATCAACAGAGCAGCACCTTCTCTTTCAGTCTGTTCTATTGATGGGGTGTCACTGGAGATGTCATGCTGATTGACAGCCTGCTACCTGCAGTTAAATAGTGAGAAGCTGGAGATCAATCAGCATGACATCAGTAGAGACACCTGTTAGCAGAACAGAAGAGAAGATGCTGCTCTGTCAAAGTCACCTCAGCAGAAGCCACAGAATCATAGGCAGGCGCAGTTTGTGACCGCTCTGATCTAGCAGAAGTCATGGTTGGGCAGAACAGGCAGGTAGTTAGTTACCTGTTAGTTCTTAGCCCCATACGTAAAAATAATAAAAGTCCTGGATAACCCCTTAAATAGACCATCTAATCAGAATGTTACCAACATAGTTATTAAGAAGCAAAAGTGGAAATTAAGTAAAACCAAATAAGAAAAGTTGCCTGTATTTTTGCAACCTCAATTAGTACATACTTAGTGAGCAGGGGCGTACATAGAAATCATGGGGCCCCATAGCAAAAGTCTGAATGGGGCCCCCCCCCAAAAAAAAACAGGTGCTCTTAACTCCACACACACACACACCTGCAGTGCATGCAGGGCCCCCTACACCCTCCACAGTGCGTGCAGCCGGGCCCCCCTCCCTAAGGTGCAAAGTGCAGTCAGAGCCATTGTAAATGTAAAGTGCCAGCACAGTGAGGGGACACATTCAACAAAAAAATCCACCCCATACCCCAGCCAGCAGGGCTCACCTTCTTGTGTAGTGTATCTCTCCCTGAGTGAAACTTATGAATGTTTTCTGCTTCCTGTGATGCACGTGTCTCTGGCTGCAGGCTGGCTTTCTTATGCAAATGCAGCCAGAGACTTAAGCCAACTGCTAACCAGGAGACAACAAGGAAAGGGGACCTTCAAGGGGGTTTACAGTGTCCGGCCGTCGCTTATATTTAATTAAAGGAGATAGTACTGTGTCAGCACAGCACAGCTGCCAAACGACAGCGGCCGTCGTGGGCCCCCTCACCTGTCTGGGCCCCATAGTTGCTGCTTAGTCTGCTCTATTCACGGAACGCCACTGTTAGTGAGCCTATGCTAATAACAAGTTAGGACACTGTTGTAGAAGTCATACCGTAGTTACCACTTGTAGATTTTAACTACTGAAAGAAGTTCCAAAGAAACAATCTCCATCTATATATCATGAATTATACCTGATTGGATCCTATGGTTCTGACTCCCACACTGATGGTTGCCTCGCAAGCAGAGCAGGTTTTTTTTTTATTCTTTACTGCGAGTTAATGGAGTTTTTAATATTCTGAAAGGGAATTTGTCAGCAGGATTTGACATTGCAAAATATTTAAATGTGCATGTAGCTTTTTCGAAGACAAGTCGAGCAATACCTTTTCCAGGACAGTCTATCCCTCCAATTACACAATCATCATTTGAATTAATTTGCAAATGAGGCTGAAGAACTATGGTAGATCTTAAGCCTCTGCCACTCCAGCTCTATGCCCCACTCAGCTCTTCCTGCTTGACTGACAGCTCCTTTGTCTGAAGTCATACAGTGTAGAGGCTGTCATTCAAGCAGAACAAGGCAGCGATGGGCGTGGAATAGAACTGGAGTGACCAAGTCTTCAGATTCACAATAGCTCTTCAGCCTCATTTGGATATCAATGAAAATGCTGATTTCTCAGGAATAGACTGGCTATATAAAGTTATTGCTGGAATTTCCTTGAAAAAGTGATATGAATTAACCATTATTAACTCCAGCTATGGCTTGCTGTAAACTTTGAATAGAGCTATATAGCAAAGCTCAATTCAAGTTGTAGCGGCCACTACTGAGAACTGTAAACCAGCTCTTGTGTTCTTGTTTTACATCCAGTGATCGATCTGATATTGATGACCTATCCCAAGCATAGGTAATTAATTAGATGCCTGGACAACATCTTTAACAATAAATTTTCCTTATATAATGATTTAGACAACAATTGTATTGTACTTCAGTACAATGGATTTTCCTGTTAAACTGGATCTACACTTTAAAGGGGACTATTGTTTTTTACTACATGCTTAAAAACTAGCAGGCAGGTAGTTGATAACAGAGGCAACTATGTTGTGAATGGACTTGAAATGAGTTCTGAGCAGAGGCTCCCTCTGGTGGTTACAAGCGGTACTGGACTGTCCAGTGAAGATTGTGAGGAGTGGGAATCAGGTGTTACTGACTGGTCTTATATAAGGGAGTCGCCTTCCCATCAGGGTTGCCGGTGATCAATTGTTCTGGTCTCACTCCATGATTCCTGTTTCCCTTGTAGCCTGCTGTGTCGTGTCTGCATCTCCTGCTAACAGATAAGACATTTTCTTCTTTTTGTTTTTGTGCTTAATTTTTGCATTTTGTCCTGCACTTCTGTGGGGGCCTTCAGGGTCCCCTCCGGGGGCTTTTGCCCTCTCAGTTTAGTTCAGCCACTGATGTTTGTACTTTTGCTTTTTCCAGTTTCTTCAGTGGCTGCTGTTTTGATTTTGTTACACCAGAGAACTAATTTAGGTGGTAGAGGTCGTGTGATCTCAGGTGTTTTTGAAATTAGTAGAGTTGGTGCTTTGCAGGGTTTTTTGGGATTGCAAGTAAGTACCCTTCCTATCCTTTTCTATTTAGTTAGTTTGGGCCCCAACGTTTGCTCATACTATTTTCTGTCTGTGTCAGTATTTCTTCTTGTCTAACAGCCATTACATGTTTGGGGGCTTTCTATGTTCTTTGGGGATCTGCTCCGGGGCAGATAGCTTTCCTATTTCTATCTTTAGGTGTAGTTAGTTTCTCAGGCTGTGACGAGGCGTCTAGGACCAACGTAGGAACGCTCCACGGCTGCCTCTAGTTGTGGTGGTTAGTCAGGGTACTGCAATCTCATAGATTCCAACTGCTCTGGTGTATTGCCTTTTTTACCTGCACTCCTCAGTTACCGAAACATAACACAACTACCTACCTGCCGACCGCTCCTGCCAGCAGTTGAGCTGCTCCATGACAACAGAGCAGCTCTTCTTTTGGGCAGCTCCGTTGTCGGGGTGTGACTGCGGACTATCAGTCAGCACGACCTCGACAGTCATGCCCCTTCAACAAGCAGAGCGGAAGAAAGGCCTCTGCTCTATTGAGGTGACGTCACCGGCAGGAGCGGCTTGTGTCTGCTCATTGTATGCAGAGATCAGTACCGGGCAGAACAGGCAGGTAGTTAGCAATTACCTACCTGTTAGTTCTTAGGGTGCTTTCACATTGTGTTGTGTCCCTATTCGCTCTGTCATCACCATTGCAGTCTATGGCCCCATCGGCGCATATATCCGGACCTCGTTTTGAGGGGGATTTCAGATGTATGCCCCGACGAGGACACACAACGCAATGTGAAAGCACCATTAAGCCTATAGTAAAAAAAAAAATCCTGGATAACCTCTTTACGCATTTTCTGTATATCTGATTTCTGTAGTCGGCTTCCTACTCTTGTGGTCACATCGCTCATGGCTCCATACAACAGAGGTACCCACATAAATGTATAAATGGGAGTTAGTATGAACAGTAGGAATACAGGCCAGTAAAGACGTCAGTACAAACAGCTGAAGATGAAAAGTGCTCTGAATATATCCTCACACTGATGTGGAAAATTATGAAACAAAGTTCATCTTTGACATATGTTGCGTGACTTTTTATTTTATACTAAATATAAATATTCAGATTTCAGTTTGTAAAGTTTGACTACAGTGCTATGGAAAATCATGTTAGGGGGCAGACGGCTAGTGAGGTCTGCAGATTGTTGCACTCTATTATGCAGAACACTGAAAGAAACCAGTTTGGGGCTGTAAATGTCAAGGAGGGGCTGTCTGCCGCAAATAAACAGCCCTGCAAACAAGCTTCCAAAACATTGCGTAAGTGCCCTGTGTGAAGGACGGAAACAGCTGGCTACCAGTCAGGCGACTGCAGCTACCGGGCAAACAGCGTGGCTCGGCTTACTACACGTCACATGTGTCACAGTATATGGTTTAGATTACAGAAATGGGCCCTTCCGAAACCAAAAACAGCTACGAATTTTAAGTGAGATCATTCTTGAGCTCTGTAATCCTGTCACTGAGAAGAGATAAGCAGATGATTTACTTAACCTCACAAAGAATAGAAATGTGCTAATATACAGAAATCACAGTATATGTTGCGATAAAGCTTCCAAAAATGAAGACGTAATGGTAAATTTGAAATCCAGACATTTATCTTATGGTAATACGTGGCTTACCATTGCTTCCCCAAAGCATGCTCCAGCAAGGGTTATTTCCTCTGAGGGAGAAAGGTCCTAAGAATGGTAATTTTACATTATTACTATTAATTGTTAAATGATCATTTTGGCTCTGCCCACTTCTGTAGGTGGGTGATACAGATACCTGCGTTTGTGATTGGCACTTATCGTGCATCTGTCCCATTTATCAGGACAGGTATAAAGCACCTTCTGATGGTGCTTTCATCCCAACAAGTATCTACAGTATACAGGTGATGTCACCAGTGCGGCTCACCTCCCAATACAAAAGTGTACAGATGTAGCCGATTGGCATTTTTTTGCTTCTTTTTCTCCTTGGTCCAGGTAAGATGCTTCTGGCGTTGTCTATTGGTCATGAGTGGCTTGACACAAGGAATGCAACACTTGTAGCCCATGTCCTGGATACGTCTGTGTGTGGTTGCTCTTGAAGCAATGACTACAGCAGCAGTCCACTCCTTGTGAGTCTCCCCCAAATTTTTAATGGCCTTTTCTTAATCCTTTCAAAGCTGCCGTTATCCCTGTTGCTTGTACAACTTTTTCTAGACTTTTTCCTCGCACTCAGCTTTCCATTAATATGCTTGGATACAGCACTCTGTGAACAGCCAGCTTCATTAGCAATTACCTTTTGTGGCTTACCCTCCTTGTGGAGTGTGTCAATGACTGCCTTCTGGATATCTGCCAAGTCAGCAGTTTTCCCCATGATTGTGAAGCCTACTGAAATAGACCAAGGGACATTTTAAACGCTTAGGAAGCCTTTGCAGGTGTTTTTTTGTTAATTATTTTACGGTAATTTACTGAGATAATGACTTTTGGGTTTTCATTGGCTGTAACTTAAGCCATAATCATCAACATTAACAGAAATAAACACTTGAAATAGATCACTCTGTTTGTAATGACTCTTTATAATCTATGAGTTTCATTTTTTGTATTGAAGAACTGAAGTAAATTAAATTTTTGATTATATTCTAATTTTGGGAGAAGCACTTGTATATTACCCCAGCCTGTAATAGGGTTGTCTTTTGTATGTGATGTGTCAATGGCAGAATATTTGCTACAAGCCCAAAATATTGTAAAGTTCAGGTGAATTCACCCATATTATCTATGGTTGAATGAAGTGTAACAATAACACAAATTTACCTATTGGCAGTGAATGCTGCAATATCAGCATTATTAAAGAGTTATTTGCTGACTACAAAGGATGAAATATTATATCACAGTATCTCATTACGTTCTATAAGGTGACCAACAGTATTGAATACTTCAGCACTTTGATGAAAAGTAAAAATATCTTCTGATATCAAATAAGTTAATTGCAGTATGCCAGTTCTAAGGATCTTCTGATACATCTTGCATGTCTCATATTAGATGACATGACCAAAAGGTATGTAATATGGTGAGGGCGGGTCTTTTCTTTTGCAACTATAATATGGAGCAAAATTAAAGACAGCTTTTTAAGCATTTCACACCATTTAAAGAAGAGTATGAATCCCACTTCTAGACAGAAAAGGTGAGATTTACTAATGCATTAATCCCTTCCTAACATATGAAGTTAATTTTTTTTTACCTTTGACTCTGAAAAACTCTTACTGTAGTGCTTACTCATTCTCATCTGGACTATAGCAACTCTCCGCTAATCAGTCTCCCTCTTACTAAACTCTCCCCTCTCTAATCCATCCTGAATGCAGCAGCCAGGATCATATTCCTGTCCAACCGCTACGCCGATGCCTTCACCCTGTGCCAGTCATTGCACTGGTTGCCCATCCGCTACAGAATACAATATATATTTATCTCTCTTAGGCTGGGGTCAAACATGCGAGAAACTCGCACGATTCTCGTGCGAGTCTCTCGCATGAACACCCGGCACTGCCGCTGACACTGGTACCAGAGCATGCGGCTGCATAGAAATACATGGAGCCGCACTCTCCGGTCCGAGTCCCGGAGGCAGTGCCGGGTGCTCATGCGAGTTTCTCTCATGTGTGACCCGGGCCTTACCCACAAAGTATTCCATGGTTCAGCACCACCCTACATCTACTCTCTCATTCTTTCTATCATTCTACCAATGCCCTCCATTCCGCTAGTGACCTGAAACTAACATTATTAATCTGAACCACCCACTCCTGTCTGAAAGACTTATCTCATTCTGCGCCAGTTCTCTGGACTGAACAACTCTGGACAATCCGATTAATTCCCAGTATCCACAGTTTTCACAGAGATTGCAAGGGAACGATAAGTTACTATGACAGTTGGGAACCTGACTAGGCCCCCATGGCTGCCATCTTATACTGTGAAGCTCAGTCACAAGCAGAGACCATGATTTTGACTATATACTGCAATACTGTGGTATTGCAGTATATAGTGCAAGCAAGATTCAAGTCCCCTATACAGGCTAAAAAATCATGTAGAAAATAAAAAAAGTTTAAAAAAATATAAAAAAAATAAAAAATTTAAATTTAGCCTTCTTTTCGCCAGTTAAAAATAAAGGGAAAATAAATAAATGAATAAATATGTTTGGTATCACCAAATCTATACAAGTCCAATGTACAAAAAAATAGAATGAATCAACCAGTACGGTAAACACCATAAAGGGAAAAAAAAATAAAACATCATAACTGCATTTTTTGGTCTTCTCAAACCCCCCCAAAAATGCAATAAAAAGTGTTCAAAACACTGTATGTACCCCAATGTGGTATTAGTAAAAAATGGCAGCTCATCAAGCAAAAATCAAGCCCCCGCTCTGTTAATGGAAAAGTAAGAATATTACAGGTCTTAGAAAATGATGTCACAAAGCAAAACATTTTTTTTTACAAAATTCTGAATTTTTCATTTTTTGCATTTTTTCCCCTCTTCTTCTTCTAAGAGCCATAACTTTTTCATTTTTCCATCAACATACCCATGTGATGGCTTGTTTTTGGCAGGACAAGTTGTATTTTTGGATGACACTATTTATTTTATCATCTAACATACTGGAAAGTGGAGAAAAATTTCAATTATGGCAAAATTGCGAAAAAAGTGCAATTCTACATTTTTCTTTTATTTATCACGTTCACTATACCGTAAAAATGACCTGGCAAAATGATTCTCCGGGTCAGTATGATTGTGGAGATGCACAGGTTTCACCAATGGTATGTCTGCCCCTGTGTCCAGTCATTATCAAAAAACAAATAATACTTTCTTAATGCAAATGAAAAGAAGTTGACTCAGCAAGTCAGTGTAAGGGCCCCGTCACACATAGCGATACACCAGCGATTCCGACAACGATATGCACTTGTCAGGATCGCTGGTGTGTCGCTACATGATCGCTGCTGAGCTGCCAAACAGGCACAGGCAGCGATCAGGACAGCGACACTGCGGGTAAAGTCGCTTAGTTACCCGCAGTGTACGTTGGATACCAGCCCACTGGTGCAGGGAACTGGTAACCAAGGTACACATCGGGTTTCCAGGCGCTGCGCGGCACCTGGAAACCCGATGTGTACCTTGGTTACCAGCTCCCCTGCAGCAGCACGCTGGTATCCAAAATACACATCGGGTTTCCAGGCGCCGCCCGGCACCTGGAAACCCGATGCGTACCTTGGTTACCAGTTGATCGCTGGTCTCCTGCCTGCCACACGCAGCGATGTGTGCTGGCCAGCAGGAGACAAACGAGCAAAAAAATGTCCATGACATTCAGCAACGATCAGCGATACCCAGCAGGGGGGCTGATCGTCGCTGAATGTCACACACAGCGATATCGCTGGGGAGATCGCTGTTGCGTCACAAAACTAGTGACTCAGCAGCGATCTTGCTAGCGAGATCGCTGTGTGTGACGGGGGCTTAAGCAATAAAAAGGGTTCAAGGCTGGTATTAGATTCACTTCTGTCCTCCAAAGGTGGAGTACTCAGACTTACTCAATTATGCCTTTATGGACTTTGGTGTCTCCACTGGGGCACAATCATGCTAGGACAGAAGAGGGACTTCCCGAAACTTCTTTGACAAGTTAAAGAGGGATTTTGGATATTCTGATTACGGTATAACCATCAGTCTTCACACCATACCTGATATCTAAAATAAATACATGATTGCCTGCAACTTGGGTAAAATGGCCACAGCAGCATTTATTAGACATTGCACACAAACTTAAGGCGCTCACAACCCCGGCACCCCAAAAAACATTATAAACAATGTAAACATTATGTGAAAATAAACAGCTGATAGCGCTGGTCCATAAGCAAACCCCACAACCTTACGAATTTTCCCTGGCTGTGCCGCACAAGCACAGAGAGGGAGGTATTAATAACACTTAATACCCCTAACTTTGCAGGACCTACGGCCACAAGTTACCTTTGCCTATAGCAGAAGCCACCTTTCCCTAATAGTGCCTTCCCAACAGAGGCCATCATCAATTTACCAGCCTCTAACCCAGACCTATCCCCGCGCCACAGACCAGGCTACATGAAACCTTACAAGAACCGGTTCCGCCAAAACCCAAGGCTTGCTTGATACCATTCCTCAAACCCAACATTCACAAATCAGTTCTGACTCCATTGAGATGGACACAATCCAATCTCATATGCTCCCACAGTGGTGTCTCCAAATCCTTATGTCTTACCACTATACCACTGTTCCTGGCAACAAAACGAGCCACCGCCTTACAAGCCGAGGACAGCTGCCGGAATACTCACTACTCCAGAAGCCTGGGACTATGGGTGTGTGGAGCAGCGAATATTAATTTCAGGCACAGTTTTAGCCTCAGCCGACAGCTTCCTGTGGCTGGGAGATCACGTGTCCGCTACTAAAGGGAATGAATATTCTCTGCACTCCACTCCCATGGATGTGGAGAGCAGTGAACATTCATTCCTTGTAGTAGCGGGCACACGTGATCTTACAGCTGCAGGAAGCCCGCGTCTGCGGCTAACACTGTGCCCACTATTAAAGTGAAATGAATATTCACTGCTTCCCACACTCACAGTCCTTCCCACCTCTCGGCATCGGCTTCAGTGCATAGCGGTGGGGGGGATTATGGGCGTGTGGAGCAGTGAATATTCATTCCACTTTAGCAGGTTTTAGCCACAGCAGCCGGCTCCTGCCTCCTGGGACCTGCTTTTTAGCAGCTGCCACTCCTCTACCTCCTCATCCACAACAGATATATCCAGACTATAAGATGCACAACGCATTTTCCTCCAAATTTTTGGAGGAAAAAAGTGCATCATATAGTCCGAAAAATACGATATGTTTGACTCTAAAACAATGCACAGTTTCAGAGAAAACCATATTTTAAAATCCACTTTGGAGATTAGCTGGACAGGCGGGTCCCTGGCGGCTTTTCCCCACCTTAGACCATTGTAGCTTCCAACTTTGTAGAAAGGCCGGGGAGTCCATAGGGTGGACAGGCCTCATGATAATTTAGAGGGTGGGAGTTAAGGGATTAACTTGTTTGAAAGTAAGCACGGGATTTGGGATTTTGTAGGATATGTGCAGTGAATCTGAACAGTGGGGGAAGGAATTAGGGGCAGGGTTATGAGGGGGCTATATAATAGGAAAGGATGATTGTTACCTCCTGTTGCTTCCCTGGATCCAGCTGTAAAAGGACATGAAGAAGACGGAGGAATGGCAGATCTGGCAGCGTTGTTGGACCTGGTTTGGGCAGCCATGGCAGTCCACGGGGTCCAAATGGTGCAGGAGCACCTTCGTGCAGCCTGCACATCCTCTCGAGCTATAAGTCCATCCACCCTTGCAGGGCGCGCTTGGAAGTCACGACCGTTGGGGCGGTATTCACCTGAGGATTTGATAGGTGCCAGAAGGCTTTCTAGGAGCCCCCTCAGTGACCCTCTAGGGCTGGAGGAGTGTTGCTGGCCTACAGCTTGTACTCTGGAACCCAGGAACAATCCTTGCCGAAGCTGCGGCCTACTGGAAGTGTGCGTTCCTCCTCCCGCCATGTGTCCTAATTCCGATTCACAGCCTGTTAGACCCAAGATCTGCATAGCGGCGACCCCTGGTGATGTGCCAGCTGGGGGTCAAACATAGCTTCAGAGGGATGCTGAGGGACCTCCCTGCGGTCGGCATCCCTCCTGCCATTCTCCCTGGGCCTGATGACAAAAGACGAACTCCAGTGGTGAAGATGGCGAGATATCCCCAGGAGCATTGGGGAATGAGCAAGTTCCAACGAGCGACAGGGTGGCTGTTCTAAGATTATCTCTTGATAATCTTGATATCTGAGGCAGCTTGGTCAGGACACGTTGATTGTAACTGATTTACCTGATATGGAGGTTTTTGGGAATGATGTGGGGGTCAGTAAAGTAGGGATAGCTACACGAGCCTTAATGTTGGGGTTACGAATTTATGGGGACAGTACTGGGGGTGTTACAAGGTTTAGTGGCGGAGCAAGCAGTACCTGGCAAATCACAATCTCCGGTGGGAGCTTGGCTGGGCCCTGCGTGTTCCAGGTCGGTGGTTGGGCAAGCAACAGCGGTTGAGCAGCAGAAGAGTGCTTCGGTAGTGGCGGTTGGAAAAAGGAGAAAGAGGATGAGGTTGTGTGTTTGGATGACAGGGCTAATGCTAATTGCACACGATCAGGAATTTTCGCTTTTTTAGCGTTTTTGCGGCGGTTTTCCACTGAAAAAACGCATGCATTAAGCATCCTATTAGTAGAATGCATTCCGCAATTTTTGTGCACAAGCTGCGTTTCTTTCCATGAAAAAAACGCATCGTGGAAAAAAACGCAGCATGTTCATTCTTTTGCGGAATCGCGGCGATTCCACCGCCATAGGAATGCATTGAACTGCTTACTTTCCGCATGTGGCTATGCCCACCATGCGCAAAGTAAGCGGGTCATGTGCGGATGGTACCCAGGGTCTGGAGGAGAGGAGACTCTCCTCCAGGCCCTGGGTACCATATCCATATTAAAATAAAAAATCGTGCTATTCTCACCTTCCGGCGGCCCCTATAGCTTTCCCGCATCTCAGCGACACTCCCGGCCAATCCCGTTCCTAGGAGTGCTTAGCGACAATGACCCCAGATGACGTAGCATCACGCGAGACCGCCACGTCATCTGGGGTGATTCTCGCAACGCATTACTGGGAACGGGATTGGCCGGGAGCGTCGCTGAGAGGCGGGAAGTCTGCGGGGGCCGCCGGAAGGTGAGAACATCACGATTTTTTATGTTTTTTATTATTTTTACATTAGATCTTTTTACTATTGATGCGGCATAGGCGGCATCAATAGTAAAAAGTTGGTCACACGTGTCAAACACTATGTGTGACTCGTGTGACCAACCTGTCAATCCGTTTCCAAGTGATGCTACAGATAGCTTGGAAAACGCTAGTTTCTGGCGGGAATACGCATAGTCGCATACCTATAAAATGCGTATTTCCCGCGGCAGGGAGGTGAACGTGTGCACATAGCCTAAGAGTGAGACGTCTGCCGTCACTGACAATAACTGCCGTAATCTCTTCTATGTTCGGTAGGACTGGTATCCACCACTGACCACATGGCGGTAATATTGGTCTCTATATAGAGATTATTTTCAGAAGCAGCGCAGTCATCTGCTGAGGTTCTCCTCCACTATTAGGGGGGCGCCACCATCGTTGTAATCAGGGTTGCATGGTTAGGGGCCCAAGCAGACGTGTCGCCCCCTGAACCAAACCCCTAGCTACACCTCTGCACCTACTACACATTGGGATAGGAATGTGGAGATGGAAATAAGTTCAACTGGTTTTGTCTCTGAACCAATCTGGCTGGAGAGCAGTGTAATAGACAATATTCAGGGTGGCTCCAATCTGGAGACAAATCCTTCTCCTGAAATGGCTAATAACAGATGACAGGACGGTGGACCCCTCAGGTGGCGATCTCCCTCCAGGCTGGGGGATAAATCCTTTGTCGTGTGTGATTTCGGGGCAGACCACGTGACACTGTGATTAGTTTGCAGCCTGGAGACGCGGCACTCCCCCTGGCGGTTACTGCAGGCACTGCAGCGCTCAGGAGGTGTCGGGCAGCCCGTGCTTCCAGTCTCGCTCCTCCTCCTCGCCGTCTTCTCGGATCTCCCACCCTTCGTGCACGTAATCCAGACTGGACTCTACCACAGCATCCCGGCCCTGATCCCTCCGAGACCCCGCGGACTACACACAGCCCTGAAGTGAGAGGACATGTCCGCTCCTGCAGCACCACTGGGGGGATCGCGTTACTGGGGTCCGTAATCTGCCCGCTCTGCGCTACACAGGCCGCTCCAATCTGGGATCTGGACTGTGCGACCACCAGCAATCGCTGCCCTCTGAGCTGCTGTGACGCCCCCCGCAGGTATGTGGGGGAGGATGGTCTCGGATTACGGCTCTGGGTTCAGCAGTTTCACCACAGGTAAGTGCTCATGACAAAGAAATGACTGTGCCCCTCCCCAGGACCCCACGTGTCCCCTGACACCCCAGGACTGCACCCGGTATTCAGGGCACCGTTATATAACGCCCGTGTACCGTACATCTCACACCGCCACTGCTCGGTCCTCTCCTGAACGTGGCACGGTGCTGGTGACCGGCAGACTCCTGTGCCATGTGTCCTCAGGACTGGGGGGACAACTACTTCCCACTGTCCA
>VIAB01001101.1:57321-81503 GCA_009801035.1 Oophaga pumilio | reverse complement strand
AGCGTGAGGCCCACATAGCCTTCGTATATACAGTGTGAGCCCCGCATAGCCTCCCATAAACACCCAAATATCTCCTACACATAAAAAAAACACCATGCTCCTGTCCTCCCAGCACTCCGCTCCTGTCTCCTGTGCACGGAGTATCAGCAGCACGATGAAATTATGTCATCGTGTCTGGTGTCTCACATTGATTGTTGGAAGATCTTCCACCAATGTATCACTGCTGTCTGCATCCTGAGGATGTGGTTAGTGGTGACAGTTGGCGACGGAGGGACAGGCTGGGGAGTGCATGGTGTGGCCCTTTGGCCAGTGTTTCAGCTCTTCGACTATCTCGGTCCAGAGGGCCACAGTTTGCCCAGGTCTGCTCTAAAAGGATTGTCTGACGATCCTATCTTCGGGAGTGCACCGCTTCCCTGCCTTCATGCTTGCTGGGAGCTGGTGTGCTCCTGATTTACAGTTCTGTCCAGCGGCATGGCTGAGTTTTTGGCCTGAACTGTGCGCTCTCTCTGATGCTGTTAGCAGAGGAATGGCACAGCGGCACTCGAGTTAAATCCGGCCAGCTTCATAGCAGCACTTACAAGCGCTATAGCAAACAGCTTGCAGGCATACACTGCTTCTCTGGGAAACCGTCCACCTTTCATAGACTTCAGAAGTGGCCAGTCACCTTGGCAACAAGTTGTAAGCTATAGTTAAACAAGCTGTAAAAATTGTAAAAAATCCCTGTTGAGACCCGCAAATTTATTTAATAAGTAAATTGCGGAGTTGCTTGTCTTTACAAGCACTTTGCAATTGTACACATTAAATCAGATGAGATAACCCTGTTGTATGGCGAAAAAAATGTGTGTAAATGGGGTCGCTGCAGTAGGGATCTTATTTAGTGGTGGGCCGATTGGTCCAGTATAGCGCTATGTGCACACAACGTCTTTTAAACGTGCTTGGACCCGCTGAATTTTTTCAAGCAGATGTCACTTCAGGAATTTTTTTTTTTCCTGAAGTGTGTTTTTTTTTTTTTTTTTTTTTTTTTTGTATTTTTCTGAACATTTTTTAGCGGGTTTTCCCATGGCTTTTGGAATGTAATTTTTACTGTCGTTTTCCTTTTTTTTTTCTTTTTTTCTTTCAAACCAGTGAACGCTGAAGGAACCGTTAGCTTTTTTTTTTATAAGCAAAAACCATGGTATAATAGAAAAAATTGGAGTCTGGCTCAACAGGACTGGATTTTCCATTTACTTTTTATTTTTCAAAAGAAATTATAGTGCATATAAAAGAAAATTTTCATGGTCGACCTGACCCAGTCGACTCGTTTCGACTGCACTAAGCAGTCTTACTCATGACCAAAAACCATGGTTAAATGCTGCAAAAGCCGTCTAGGGGAAAAGTCAGAAGAATGGACATGTCACTGTTTGTTTAGAAACCCGAAATGGTTACAAAGACTTTAACGTCTGAACATGTGCGCAGCGAGTGGATTCTACAGAGACATGCACATGTTCTTCTTGTAAGTTTTTCGGGCAGTTTGTGCAGCGCAGTCCTCCTGATGAAGGTCCTGTGCTCGCACACACCCTTACGGGTCGCTATTCGGACAGACGTAGAGCTGTAGGTGACAGACTAGTTTCCTGATTGACCTTGGCTTTGGCTGTGGTGTGCAGTGTCAGATTGTAGAGATGTGTTTGTCATGTCCTCCGGATGGCGCTGTCGGATTTCCGAGATGAAGGCTGGTGCACGCAGAAATGTTTTCCCCATATTCTCCTTCCAAAAATATTTCCGTACTGCTGCGCTGTGTCCATGATTAATGTAATAGGATTACCATGTAAATAGCAGAGATTGTTAATCTGTAATCTTTTATACAATTCCCGTCTTATGGGAGCTCGGTTTACAGCGGGCAGAGTAAACCAGCGGCACTGGGGTGACATTAATGGGTTAAACATCGGCAGAGAGCAGACTTCTGGTTACAGTGATGACATTATAGTCTAGGAGAGCTTCTGTGACCCATTGACTCTGGGATCTGCTCATTTCCCGATTATCAACCTGTCTGAACAGGCCGGTGATTACCTGAAGAACCAGCAGAACACTCCGTCAGTGAGTCCACCACGCGGACAGCCTCTACTCCATGCCTATGTTTGCCCCTTGTAAAATAATAACACCTATACTACCGCCCGGTGCTGCCGCCGTTCCAGCGGTGTTGGCACTGACTCTCCCAGGGAACGCGTAACAATGAAAGAGCTGCAGCTCTCACTTCCTCCGAATACAAAGGAGGGGAGAGTGACGCCAGTGCTGATTGGCCGCAGGGGTCATGTGACATAAAGTGACATGATCCCCGGGAGAGCCAGTGCTGGAACGGTGTCTGCACCGGAGGGGAGAAGTGGGGGAAACCTAGTGATTGAGAAGGGATTGTTTGCGTAGTTGCTTGCTTGATGTGCTAACACTGTGTTTTCAGCAGTCATTAAGTGTGCATGAAATTGCGACCTTCCTGTGTAAACAGGCTATTGAATAGCCGGCCATCTTCTTACATGTGGCTGATTGGTTGTCAGTCAACAGCCGACTGTCTAAATGTAAACCACCGCCAATCTGCTGCATAATCCGTTACCCTTAAAATTAGATTTATATTCATAAAGCCGTACAGGGGACTCGGCCTGGGGTACAGGTTTCAGTTTATTAGGATAAGGCGTCTAATTTCTATGTACATGTGGGCTCCGTGGAGCGTGATTGGCGGTGCCGATCAAATAGTAGCGGGCGGCCAATGTGAGAGAGATGAAAGCGCATCCACCTTGACACTGTGTGTGTGCTGACTGAGCTCCTGCAGTGTCAGTGTGGCCAGGTAATCAAGGCATCACTCTGGGCAATGAAGTCATTAATGTCAACCAAGCTAAGGGGACGCTGATTGAGGGGATGGATTGGTGCTCTGACACCTGGGTCACGTCAGGGGTGCTCCAAGGACCTCCGGTTTACATATGAAATAAAAAGAAGGGCGATCTATACTGCAGGTGTGTGTTTTACGGGGACAACGTTTTAGGGGCGGTAAGGCTCACCTTATTGTCTTGTTTGCACAGGCTTACCTGTATCTCCATTGCATACAGGACAATGTAGATAGTTCTGTGCTTGCTGAATATGCTTGTTCTCTGCAGCACTTGGTCCTCTTTTCACAGGACGATGTTAAACGATAGCAATGATCTTATAAGCAAACTAAATGATCATTTCACTCAACGACTGAGCATTTTACTCATTGGTTGGCAGATCGGCAGCCTGTTTATTCTGAATGATTATCAGGAACCAGCGTTCCTTGAAGGCTTGCCGATAATCGTGCATTGAAAGTACACAAGAATGGACCTACTCAGAAAGACATGTCGACTGTATGCCGTATAATCTAATGAGATGTGTGCCAGCAGCTTGCGCCTCTATGCCAAGCCCTCATGTTGGTGGGAGTCAGGAGGGTTACTGCTTTTACAGCCAGCTGTTGCCTAAGGTGTATGGCCAGAATAACCTTTCCTCGGTTCATTGAGGGACACACGAACCATGACACTGAGGAACCATGGTTTCTGCGTGCCCCAATGAAGACTACGAGAAATATACTTTGCGGTGAGTACCAAAAATCACTTTTCCAATAAGTGCCCCTCCGATGCCAGTGGGTGAAGCTACTAACAGTCATTAGCATATACAAAACATGTTTTCATTGTCAGTTTGGTGAAAATGGATCCAATAGTGATGAGTTCTCCCTCTGATTAGCCATCCTCGCTTGGCATACCTAGTAAGAAGAAGTTACACTATTAGTTCTGGTTGTGTTTATTTACAGTCAGTGCGATCAGAAGTACAGGACACCAATATGGCTGGGCTCTTCTATAGATGAATCCCCCCAATCACAGGAACAATTTCATCTTCCGAGTTTGGCATGTTCACACACCATGTATAGTGGGAAACCAATGAGAAACCCTTCCTATCCTATGTAAGGTTACGCCGAGTACATTTGCTGCAGATTTGTTTTTGTTTGCTGCTGATCTGTAGCAAAATTCACGTGTTGTGGGTTTTGTTGCTGATTTGCCATATGTTTGACCTTGTGCATTGCAGAGGTTGAAATCCATAGTCTGCACGGCGTGTCAATTTCTGTCCAGCAATGTTCTGCAACTTATGGTTAAGACACAGGCTGCAGATTCACTTACAGAAGATCTGCTGGGTATTAGGCTGCGTTCACACATCAACATCATTTTGTGTAGTTTAGCCATACCAGACCTGTACCGCTTTGGTCCTCTTAGGGTATGTTCACACTGGGCGTTTTTGCTGCGTTTCTTTATGCAAATTTTCAGCTGCTTTTTTACAGTACCAGCAAAGCCTATGAGATTTTAGAAATCTCATGCACACACATTGGTTTTTTGTGCCATCAGTATTTTGTGCGTTTGTTGCTTTTTTTTGGACATAGAGCATGTCACTTCTTTCAGCGTTTTTGCAGCGTTTTTTATCAATTGGCTTGAATGGGTGTTGAAAAAATGCTGCAAAAAAGCAGCAAAAAACGCAGGTATCATTATTTGCAGCATTTTTGATGCAGAAAAGTCATTGACAGCAAGCATGCACAGAGACAAGTTAGCCCAAAAAACGCACCAAAACCTCAATGAAAAATGCACCTAAACCTGCGTTTTTGACGCAGCTTCTTTCCTGCCAAGAACTCAGGTTTTGCTGCCAAAAAAAAAAAACAGCAAAAACACCCAATGTGAACTTACCCTTAGGGTATGTTTCCACGTTCAATATTAGGCAGCGCTTTGGACACAGCACATGTCCTCTCCGTCCATAGCGCTGGTGGCTTTTGTACGCACGGTGATTCCGCATGTGTTCATTAAACTGTGCAGAATCACCGACTGAGTGTCTCCACAAGATAAATAGACATGCTGCGGTCTAGAAAGATGCATTGCATGTGCGGCTGCTGGCATCTGGCTGCTGTCGGTGGACTCTGCAGATGTACGCAGCGTCCATCCCGCAGTGTATTACGGAACATACCCTGACGGTTTCCTTTCCCAGTCTCTTATCTTGGCAGCAAACAGCGGTTACACTTGTGAGACCGTGCCACTGACTGTAATGGCCTCCCTGCAAGGTCAAGTGTGCAGGGAATGAGCAGAAGACTGCAGCGGTACAGAGCCTGTTGTGCCTAAAAGCCGCAACATATGAGCGTAGCATTATAGCACAAGTATATTTCTCATTCCCATTCTGCAAATTGTGGGGAAAAGAAAGTTGCTGTAGAAATTTAGCCTGCATTTTGAATTGGGAACCTGCAGCATGTCAATTTAGACTTTGTTCACATGTTGCGTTTTTGCTGAGTTTTTTTTCCTGCAGGCTAAGCCTGCCCGAAGCTGCTACAAAAAAAACTTTTTGTTGTGCATTTGCTGTGTTGTCTCTTGCACGCTGATAGAGATCAGTGCCCCCCTCAGATATCATGATGCAACTTCCTTAAGGTTTTTTTCACCAAAAATGCATTAAAACCTGATACTTGCGTTGTGCTTGTGCTGTGAAACGCAGCTTAAAATTTGCATAAAAAATGTAGCAAAAACGCAATGCGTGAACATAGCCTTATATTATATTTTGTAACAAATGGAGTGACGTGCGTGAAATCCGCGCCAACATGCCCTTCCACAATATAATCCACACCAACTCCCCAACGTGTGGACATAGCCTAACGATACAATGCTCTGTATGTGAGAAAACCATTTGGCTGTGTGCATTATGGTTAGATGGATTATTCGAGGATGTAGATTGCTTAAACTTCCATCTGCCGATACTAATAATCATCAGAATAATCTGTGACTTTTATGAATTTATGGATTTTATCCCTCTTATTATTGAAGTGAATGCAGAAGAAAAAAGGACGATACAAAAGTGCAAGTACTAGATGTGGGTGCCTCCTGGCATGCCTTAGTACTAGTGCCCGCTAACCTGTGAAGGAATCGCTAGATCTAAGGTTATTACAGTAAATTATTACACGTTCTGCTGTCTGGAGACGACACAAGGATGACAAATATATGCCAGCAGTTCATTCCAGGGTTCACTTCTCAATGAACTGGGATGTTTAGGTGGACTAGGTAAAGGTTGTTGAGATCAATCCAACGTCCAGACAGACAATCCAGCATGGTGTCCGTCATGCCAGCGGTATGGTCACTTGTGATGTTGTGTAACGGAGGAGCTCCGCTAGGTGGTTGGATGTCTACAAGACCCATTGTCAGCAATGAGGAACCGTCTGAAAGAAATGTCCTTCCTTGTAACTTGTACTTTAAGTCCCAGATGGGATATACCCTCTTTGAGGCCAGCGAGTGGTCATGGTATCCAAACGTCGGGTCTCACAGTAGTTTTACCAGAATAAACATGAGGAGAAGAACCATGATGATCAACACAAAATTGAGCATGAGGTTGAGGCCTCTGTTGTTGGCGAGATCCATGGTGGTCGGCCTCCGCAGTGAATGTGCCTCCAACTTTCTAGGTTTTCTTTCTCTAGGAAGAAAATACAGTTCTTGGGTCAAGAGACAGCTATACTATATCTACTATATCTATGTCATTTCTTTCTAGCCTCCATTTTGCTGTGAACATGCTTGTTGGCATCTTAGAATTTCCCCAATGAATAATCTGCTAGTTAGCATTATACTGGTGAATAATAACTTCTACACATCCCCATGTCCTGTAATCGAGGGATTTGTTGGAAATGTTCCCTTCCAGCCATATGTGACATTTCTGACGCTGTAGAGTCGGCATGTGACCTGTGCTGACCGGTGAGTGTTTCCATGGTGTTTGTGGTATTGTTTATGTAGTTTTGGTGGGAAGAAATGGCTGTCAGACCCCTCTGGGACAATTTTTTTAATGGAAAATTGAAAAAGCTGACAGGAAATTGGTTAGGATTCATTCTTTTCCCTAGCATTTATTGGCCCTCAGAATACTCTGTACTCACAGTGCCATTTACAGTAGGTATTCTGGCTAGCGCATATGAGAGTCGTCGCATGGCATTAATGATGCTCCCATAAAGTGCAACATCCTTCCCGCTAACTACAATAATTGTAATTGTGGAATGGTGTAATAATTTTTCAAACTGCTGATTTATCTGTGGTTTAAAGCTCACCTGTTGTACGTGCAGGCCGTTCAGTGGCACAGAGCAGAAGCTGAACATGACGATATATAGGTTAGTTGTAAAAAAAAAAAAAAAATCTGTGTAACTTGTATTTTAGTCATTGAAATCCCTGGTGTTTGTATGTATAGGAGTCCAGTGGGCGGTCCTAATCATCCATGACAGCTATCTCTGCATGCACAGCATACAGGGAAGACTGTCAATCACTGAATAAGACCGCCCACTGGACTCCTACTATCTCTCACTTTCATGCCAGGGATTTAATTGAATAAAAGGTGTATATCTCAATCTGATCAGTTCCTCCTGTTGTAGAACATCCTGCCTGTAGATCAGACGCCATTTTCTGCACGGACAGGTACCCTTTTAAAGGTGGCCATTCACATTTAAGGTTGCTCTGCCTGCTGAAAAGTTGTCTGGCAGCAGCAAGTTGTCCAAGGATGAGCAATGATTAGTGGGTTATCTCCCCCACAGATTGCCTGTCCCCCACTTGATTAGAGTGGTGGTCCATGTGCACTATTGCTCTGCTCAACATCTATGGGACTGCTAGCGCTAGCGGAGTTCGGTAATTGGCTATAGAGCCAGCTTTTGAATACATTTATGACTAGTGATGAGCTAACGTGTTCAGAAAAGGTGTTATCTGAGCATGCTCTGATGCTATCAGAATGTCTTCAGCGTGCTCAAAATATGTTCAAGTCCCTGCGGCTGCATGTCTCGCGGCTGTTCGACAGCCACTACACATGCAGGGATTGCCGCGGGGACTCAAACATATTTTTGAAGCACGAAGAAGACATTCTGATAGCATCAGAGCATGCTCAGATAACACCTTATCTGAGCACGACCAACACACAGTTCCAATGAGTAGTATTACTGGCGATCTACTACTTGTTGTGACCAGAATATCCTGTTACTAAGTGGCTAGATGTTGGAGGTGCTACCTGAGGGATCAAATTGACAATTTATAGCCTAAGCTAATAAACATGAATATTCTATTCCTCGGTTTTGTTGAACAGTTTTTTTTGTTTTTTTTTACTGTTAGTACAAAACTTCATAGCAGGATTTCAAGGAAAAGTTTCCTTTTCCTTTTTTGCTTCCCCTTGATTTTTTGGATGCCGTTCATCAATGTGTTACCATGGTTCTTGAATAATATTTTGTAGAGTTGAACTTTTAAACTGGGAACATTTTTCATTCTCTTCATCATTTTAAGAAGCCCAGCTAATGCTAAGACCGATTTGTCTACGGAGAAACGTTAACCGTTTGTCTCGCCTGATAAATGCACTTTAAAGGTTTTCTACAACTTCAAACTTATGTGTAACATGGCAATTCTGCAGAGACTGCTGCATGCTGACTGTTTTGATCTGTGATGTTGGGAAGGGCCCACCCTGGTGGTCCCCTATAACTCTACCATTGCTGTATTGGGAAGAGCGCTGTGTGCACTGGTGAGCTTGTGCTTGTAGCCAGGAGCTGGTCTAAGCAGACCGAGCTGCAGTGGAAATGGACGGAATCGGTATGCTGCGGAAGGAACAAGCAGTAGCTTGCCGTTCATGCATCATTAGACATTATTAGCAAGGAGGTTGGTTTCTGATTTTTATAAACCACAATGAAGAAAGCAATAATATAACAGAACTCAAACAGCCAAAGACTTAGTGAGAACCTGTCAGCAGGATTGTGCTGAGTAACCTACAGACACTGTCAGGTCGGCGCCGTTATACTGAGTAAAATGATGCTTTGGGTGATGAAATCCGTCTTGTGGTTGTTGTGTAATCTTTATTTTCAGTTTTGAGTTAATGATATGCTCGTGCTCCAGGGCGGCCTGTGGGGGGCTTCATGTGGTGGTCTGATTAGGTATTCATGTGTATGGCTTCTGACAGGTCACTGATCCCTCAGTGACCTGTCCCCTAGTTTATGCACTGCATATACTATGGTGGAGTTAGAATTTTTTTTTATATATTGAGCAAAATGTTGCTGGTCACTAGCATCTATTGGAACACAATAGATACGACGGCACCATTTTGCTAGAGACAAAAACATTTTTTTGGCTGCTGCAAAATGGCGTTGTTGTCTGGTCAGTAACTTCTATCCTGTGCCATAATGCTATATATGGCCCTGGCTCCATTTTGCTCAATGTAATGTAATTTTTTTTTTCTTAACACTCCATAGTATATGCATTATGTAAAATAGGGGGCAGGTAGCTGAGGGATCAGTGACCTGTCATAAGCCATACACATGAATACCTAATCAGAGCACCACATGAAGACCCCCGTCTTGGAGCACGAGCATATCATTAACTCATAACTGAAAATAAATATTAAACAACAACCACAAGATGGATTTAGTCAACCCTGGTATCATTGTAATCAGCATAACGACACCAACCTGACACTGTCTGTAGGTTACTGTTCACAATCCTGGTGACAGGTTCCCTTTAATGAAATAAATAGCAATGTAGCTTTTTACCCTAATTTTTACCTATCACTGCTAGTCGTTCTAAACCGAACCTTCAGTAAGGTCCATTTATCCTGCTTTATTCACATGGACGCGGAACTATGATTTCTGGTTGCTCATTTTCATTATTGCAGGGGATGTGCTGCAGACAACTACACCCTTTTGACCTACATAAAATGCAGTTAAAAAGCCAAGGGTGAGCATGTTTACCCAGGGCAGTGATTGGGAACATACTTTCAGTTGATCACTGTGTTTACGAGCCTTTAGAAGGTTTTACTCTGCAAGTGTTCCCGTGCTTTGTTAGGTTGGGGGTGGCCAACACGCACAGCTTGCCACTTACTATAATATGTCAAAGATAAGTCATCCAAGATGGCCATTGAGGCTGGTGGGAATTTGGCGCGACAGTGAGGTCCATTTGGATTGTTCACAAACTGGAGACTTGTCTGACTCCATGGTGCTCCATTCCCATAACCAGAAGTGTGCTCTGCATCAGTGACTACTATACAAGGTCATATGCCTTAGATATTTCTCTGGGCATCTAATGCAGGATGGCCCAACTAGCCCTGATCAGTGAAAATGAAGATCAGAGGGATTGGATTCTTACCTGTTCCATCCTTTTCTTCCCCACAAGATGACATCTCCCTGAGGTGTCTGCTGCCTACTTGTAAGAACGTGCCTACATGGCCACATCACAGATGGCTATCATGTGTATGTCTAGCTACGGGCCCATTTAGATGAGCCAATAATCAGGGGTATCCAGTGTTGGAAGCCTATAAATGCTTGTTCCAGAATATCTGCTCTACTGACTAGGCTTGTAAACCACTGATCAACGAACAAAACCTACTCGTCAGGTGCAATCATTTTTAAGTTGGCTTAAAAATGGTTATTGGCTGCCCATCAACCCAAGTGTACAGGAGGTGTTACCAGAACAATGACACCCTATGGCCACAGACTGATTGTATTGACGATTGTTCTGTGTAAACGCAACCGTAAATTACCTCTGAACCCACGGCGATCGGCCGTATCTAAATGGGCTCTGAGAAATGAGAAGTCAAGAGTCGTAGGGAAGCGTGAAGTGATCTGTGTTAGGTAAATGTCTCCTGGTGCTTGTGGACTGGAGAGGAGCCTCCACTTCTGTAAAGTCCCATCATTGGCACGTCTTCTCTTAAGTAGGTACCGTACTTGTCATATGACCATGTGTAAAATGTAGACAAACCCCTAATATCTTTTCCAGTAAAGATACATACATAAGACAGGAGTAACTCACTAGAAAGAAAAATCCATGCAACCCTTTCACTAAAGGTGATTTTACACTGGACGATCATCATGAATGAGTGCTCTAAGGAAAACTTGTTACCTGATAATCATGCAGTCTAAAAAGGCTGACGATCACCTGACGAATGAGCAAAACTGGTTGGTTAAAATGATGAAAAGATTGTCGTTCTCAGCAGCACATTGTCTTGTGTACATAGGACCTGCGCTGCCGAGAACAATGGCAGCCTACGCGCCCTGAGCAATCACGCACATGTGATGTCGGGTCCGCCAGTGTAAACACTGGAAAGCATTAGCACTGTGCATGGCTCAGTGTAACTGGACCTAAAGAGTTAAAGGAGTGTTTTTTGATGTGTGGATCTCCCACTGTATAAGCTCTAAGGACAAGATGCAGACACTCAGTTCCTGAGACATTAGTTACAAGAAGTCGTAAGTCAGATGTCGCACTCCGTTGTGTGATGGGACTTTTATTTAGGTGATATCACTCCATGGGGGCACACTACAAAGCCACACACCTATATTAGACCACATTATAGGCTGCAATGAAAATGCTGCGGTAGGTTTATTGTGCAATAATAGAAATCTCAATTTACAAATGGAAAGAAATGACACACTGCATACAAGGCCAAGAACTGGTGCATGGTGATAAATTTTACATCACATCTTTCTGGTGGTGCTTGGGGGGTGGGGGGCAGTTTAGTCTTTGTGTTGGGGTATCTACAGCAGTGGAGAATCTCAGAGGAGCATCACAATGATACAGATGAGAAGAAGACAGATGAGAATCAGAGAAAAGTTCACAAAGAGTTCCTGGAGGTTTCGGCGGGTCTGCGGGGTGACCTCAATGTTTGAGGCTCTCCTCATGGCAGATCTTAGGTGCTGGACTTTATCCATGGCTACAGAAGGACAGAGAGGTGCAGGTGATGGGTTATAGAAGTGCAGAAAGAGCGCGAGTGCTTCCCGTACACAGTGTAAGGAGGACCTTAGTCTTCTGACTGGAGATCCAAAGGTGAAGCTGAGTGAGCAGGAGAGTGAAAATTAGAAAACTCAGTGACAGTGAATCATGCAATTAATACATGCCATGCCCAACTGAACGACACATCTAGCCATTTCCTCACGGTAATACTTCACTGTCCATTGACCGTGTAGAACTCCAATTTGTCTGGATGGATGGTGGTGGTACAGTTAGTGTTTCTCCTATACTCCATAAACTAGCATTGATAATGTTAGTGTATGCAAATAACCTATTCAGCTAGAAATAGGAATCTAGTGTCACCTACTGGATGTAGCAATCCTAAAAGCCAATATTGACCCTTTAACAGGCCTTGGCACATGACCGGATTGTAAGCCACACCACAAACTTCATTTGCAGACATGTGTTACAGGGTGTTTGCCTCTCATCAGTTCCGATTTGGCTGAATGTGAAACCTCTGACTAAAGGTGTAAGGGATATAGTTTGTCCTTATGGAGAGTGCCGAGTTAGCTTAAGGGAACTTACAGGTAAGCAAACAGTGATCTGTAAAGCATGCAAATCAAAGCCATAAATGTGGCCATTGAAGAGACGAGTTCCTGGCATTCTTACATATTTTACATTCTCGTCTGCTGCTTCCTTAGGCCAGACTTAAAGGTTTATCCCAGTTATGTAGTGCCGAGCACTCATCTTGTGGATTTTCCTGAATGTTCTCTGCATTACATGTGAAGTATAGTGTAGTCTCTAGTCCATATTAGGCTACGAAACACATGCCATCACTCTGGGCACTGTGATATTTCAGCTTTCTTTTGGCTTTCTGCTGGATTCTCAGACAGAGACACAAACCAGAAGCATATAGACTTACTGGTTCACATACGTGTCTCCACATTCACCTTCCAACACAGGCAGACCAAGATAGAGACTGATAGTGGCCATATTTTCCATGGTGTCTTGATTATGGCTATAGGATGGCTATTATTTTTACCCTTTTTGAGAAATCTCCTATATATTATGAGGACACGCAATGTTTGTCATTAAAGATTTCCTCTCTGAATATTATGGTGATACATGCCACACAGAAGATCTGGTATCTAGTTACTGAAGTCTACGTAGACCGGGTGGCTAGTCCCAGGTTTGCTAATCCCATGGTTCTGATCTAGAGTTGTGTGCTTGTGCCCTCTAAACCCACATGAGCATGTTAGGGATAATAAGGGATTTTGAGAAGGTCACGAGTGGGGAAAATACAATGGTTAAAAATACTTAAAATACTTTGGTCCTTTGTCCTGATGAGGCTTGGCGGCACTCCTGCTGTTATTCCTGGTAAACATTGGATTATAGCATTAGCTGGTAATTCCCGCAGCTGCCCTGGAAGTTCTATGCTGCATCAATATCTCTAGGTCTGGAATGGACGGTCCCTTAGACATAGCGTTACGGTCTGTTCCCAAGAAGTGTATACAAGCAGTTTACTGTAGGACACTGTGTCTTGGTGGAATTGCTTCCATTTCCTCTGCACCAGGGAAGGAAAGCTTGGAGGAAGCAGCTGATGTGTCGTGTGCATTTGACCACTATGACCTCCACACCCTGATGGGACAACGCCACCAAATCCGCCTCATCACTGAAGGGTCAAGCACTGAACCAGAATCTCTGATGTTAGGTAATGGTGGAGGGCAAATATCTGATCCCTCAGCTTCGTGAAGTTATATAGCTGTTCTACTGTAAGAAGCTTGACCATGGTGATTTCATTATTCTATGTAGAGGTATATCCTCCATACATACCGTAGCTGTACATTACCCCGACATTGATACGTACATACATTATGGCTTATGTAGATTTTAATTTATGTGCTTGCTGTCAGTGAGTTGAAATATTCCTACTACACTGAGAACTACAGTTATACACTGTGACAAGCACGTTTTCTGGATATCCTCCTAATTATTGTGGTTAGGAAGAATCAGAAAAGCCTATTTAATACACATTAGATGAATTATAACCCGGCTCGTACGGGCCGTTCCTCCCTATGAAAGGGAACTCGGCATATTTCCTCTCGGATGCGAAATGACAACTTCATGGAATTTTTCATCTCGGGGGAATTGTCTAGTTACAGTTCCTTTCTTATGGAGGAATTTTCCACCAATCTTCCATATATTTTTCTGTGTCATATCATATTTAGGATTTTTTTCAGCATTTGAGTTGTCAAAATATTCACTACTAGTACATAAAAGGCAGGATGCAAAATATGCCAATTACTGGCACGGTCCTGGACTATATGATGACCCCTCTCCTGTCCACCTTACCTTATTGTTTGGTGGCCTTGGAGAAGGTCTAGGTCAGTGTGCCTTGGGCTACAGGAAAGTCTTGATCTCGCCCTTCCTGGAGTTGTGTGGCACCCTCTGAAGTTTGTCACTCAGTTTATGGGAACAATTGAGGAGGTGTGGAAGGAAGGGAGAGGGGGCTGGTGTATAAAACAGATCTTTCGGAGGCTGGGCTATTGACATCACTCTGGAATGCTGCCTTTGGATGTGTAGCAGTGAAGCCTCCTATTGATACTGCAGTGCTCAGGACTGAATATACAACTGTATATAAGTGTGTGTGTGTTTTAAATAAATATATATATATATATATATATATATAATGTGTGCTCAGGACCATGTACGTATATATGTGCATGCTTGGGACAGTATATATGTGTGTGTGTATATATGTATGTATGTATGTATGCGTTCACTCTCCAAGCAGATGTCGCCTTTGGCCATATATAAACCCAGAACCCGGCATAGTAACAGTGGAAGCGACAAAGCATATGTCTCTCCCCCTGGATTTGCCTAGAAGATCATCTGATGGAAATATATTCACCTGATGATATTTTGCGTGTATGGGGCAGTAGTACAGGAAACGTTGTTTTGATGACTCCCCCGCGCCCCCATAGCGGTACATGCACCTTGGTTGAATACCGTTTCCTGGTGTAACATCCATGATCTATTATAGCACCAGCGTTATGAATGACATTTTCTGAAATCTCATCCACATGCTGCAGAAATTGGCCAGAAATGTGTATATTTTTTAATTTTTTATATTGATGTGGATTTCACTCTAGATTCTAGCTGTAGGAAGGGTTTTCTGTTCTGATCAGTATCCAAGCTGTGGTTATAGTGATCTATCATGTTGCAGTACGATGGTCCATTCCCCAGGGCACTGGTCACATTCTGGATGGATACACAACACTTATTTTAACATGTAGCTTTTTTTTTCTCCTTTCTTTAGTCTTGTAGAACCAGATTTACATTGGAGTCTCCATCAAAGATTTGTGTAGGTTTTCCAGCTATTTCTCAGTAGGAAACGTAATGTCAGCCGAAGGTTCCCTTTTCATACCTTCCCTAAAAAGGAAAATACACTAATGCCACTACATTAAACTAAAACTTCTGAGACTGCTCATTCCAGCCGGATCGCTGCCATTAGTGCTGAGTTACCCTAGCAGGCTTGTAGGATTAGGTGTTGGGTGTACTAGTCAGACTTTGCAGATTTTTTTTTTTAAATCCGATAATTTTTTTTCAACATTTTCAGAACCAAAAAAAGATTAATAATAAGATACAAACATAGCAATCAAAATCGTAACCTATCTTATCCCATTCCACCACTTCCTGCTCTCAGATTCAGGAAAAAGTTTCTCAATACGTTTCATCAAGGGGATATCCAAGAGTCCCTTATTTGTTGCATCAGCGATAGTCTTTCAGATGCCTTTCTGGTTTTCGCCTTTCCCACCCTCTAAGCAATAAATGCATCATATTAAACAAGGAGGAAACAAGCACACATCTTCCTTCTGTAGAGAAAGGTTATATACTTTGAGTTCTTTACAAAAAATCGAGCACTCCCTTAGCTGTCACATTCAATCAGTCATAAAAAGACAAGGTTTCTACTATATTTAAGTTATCATATCCACACCCTAACTCTCCTGATTAGTTCTGACCCTATGATTCCCTCAGGAAATATAATCTAAGGCACATTTTTCATATAAAACTAGTGGGGTTACAGGTTGATTAATTAACAAGCGCTCCCGATAGTAATCTTGACCACATTAATGTTAGTGGAGGTACCCCGGGAAATCTAGCCGTGGCCCCATAGTTTTTCAAATTTAAGTGGCGTTCCTCTATTTTGAAGCACAAATCTCTCAAGGCGAAGCATACAATTAATTTTGGGAGTGTATTCTTGTATATTAGGAGGGTCAGTATCCTTCCAATGAAGAGAAATTACATTTTCTTGCCTGATAAAGCAGACGTAAAATAGGTAGTTGGTGATCCTCCTCAATTGGTAAGCCCCCAACATACCCTGGTAGGCCAACAATGGGATCTGATGGAATTTCACACTTGCACATTGGATATAAGATCTAGAACAACCTTCTAGGGTTTAGGTCTAGGACACCTCCACATTACATCGCATCTATAACATTGTGAGTCTGTTTTGTAACCCATGGTATGTAGCCTCAAGGAGGTGTTAAGCGTAAAATTGCAAAAAATATCGCAAAAAATGTATATTAAGCTGCTCTACCAAATCGTCAAAGTATACCCGTGTCAGAGCAGTCCCTGACTAATGTATGTAGTCCCTATCTGATGTATTTAAAAACCTGTTCTTATTTATAGTACCTGTATGAGCAGGATTCTGAATCCTGACTATTTGGTAGAGCAGCTTAATATACATTTTTTGCAAAAATGTATTAACCAAATACCCTTGTTTTTCCACTTTTTTTTATTGGCACTTGCCGTTTACTATTATTCTTTTTGCAACAGAGTGTTTTTGGTTTTACTGTGCTTTTTTGTGTTTTCAGTCTTCTGGTGGTGTGAACAGCGTCTCTCCAGGCCTGTTCACTGTGTGCAGGTCTCATGTGTTTTTGATTTAATCATTTGTTTTCTTGTTTCTACAAAAGTAGGGAGTTTTCCACCCCTCCCTTATGAGCCCTGCACATATAAGTTGTTCTATCATGTGTCCACATGGGACTTAACCTTTCTGAATCCTGCTCATACAGATACTATACATATGACCAGGTTTTTAAATACATCAGATAGGGACTGCATACATTAGTCAGGGACTGCTCTGACACGGGTATACCTTGACGATTTGGTAGAGCAGCTTAATATACATTTTTTGCAAAAAACGTATTAACCAAATACCCTTGTTTTTCCACTTTTTTTATTGGCACTTGCCGTTTACTATTATTCTTTTTGTAACAGAGTATTTTTGGTTTTACTGTGCTTTTGTGTGTTTTCAGTCTTCTGGTGGTGTGAACAGTGTCTCTACAGGCCTGTTCACTGTGTGCAGGTCTCGTGTTTTTGATTTAGGGACTGATTGTAAAATATCCTCCCATGCGTCCTCACTTATTGGGCCTACATCCCGTTCCCATCTGGTTTTAAGGGTACAACTCCTTTTTTAAGGATTCCCTCCTTCAAACATTTATGGTGGAGCAAGATGATGCCCCTCGTCAAGCCTTCTCTGACTACACGATCTACAAACGCGGCTCAAGTACTTTAAGTGGAGTTTGCGTGTTTTGCAGTGTATAGGCGTGTCTCACTTGCAGGTACTGGTTAAATTTGTTAAGGAATTTCAGTAAGAGCTGCGCATTTCGAGTAAAAGTCTTAAACTGGCCATCTCGGAGAAATTGTGGAATCCGGTAGCGCCCGTTGTTTTGCCAGTGTCTAAAGCCTTCTAATTTGTCAAAATCTGGTTAATTAGAGCTATTCCATATGGGTGAGTAATTAGAGTATCCCACTATTCGCATTGTTTTCTTAGCCTTAAGGCCCTGTTACACGCTACGATATCATCGTGAACGAAATCGTTGCAACGTCACCGGTTTGGTAACGTTGCAGCGATGTCGAAACGACATTGTTGTGTGTGACACGTAGTAACAATCAACGATCAGTCGGCTGATCGTTAATCGTTGCAGAATGTACTGGACCATAAATCTATCATTGGTCTCCCGCTGGGCAGCACACATTGCTGCGTGTGACAGCGGGAGACCGACAGCGAGCTCCCAGCGCCGTACAGCAGACGCTGGGAGCTGGTATCCAGGGTAAACAGCGGGTAACTAAGCGCCGCGGCGCTTAGTTACCCGCTGTTTACCCTGGATACCAGCGTGCTCGCAGGTCCTGATCGCTGGTGAGTCTGCCTATGTGACAGCTCACCAGCGATCAGCTAACGATGTCCCAGCGATCCCATCCACGTCGGATCGTTGGTGGGATCGCTGGGACATTGAAGCGTGTAACGGGGCCTTTAGACCTTACGTTATGTATACTTCTAATAGTTACACATGAGGGATTACAGTTCCAAAAACTGCCCCCCTCCAACTCTTCTACCAGGTTCACAATCCCCAAACCATGTCTCATCATCAGGGCTGTGGAGCCAGTGTTGTGGAGTCGGTGTCCATTTTGGTGGAGTCAGATTCAGCATAAAATGGACCGACTCCAACAATATATAATAAATTAGGTACAGTAGTACAATGCAGGATGTGATATAAATGTTTTCATAATAATTTGGGAAAGTTCTGAAATGTCCTATTAGTTGAGATGAATCTGTGCTGCACTTTATGCACATGCTCAGTAGTGACCAGTGTTGGGGAGCCGGAAGTCAGGGAAATTGAGGAGTCTGGTTTGGCTTACCGACTCCACAGCCATGCTCATAATTCTAGCGGCGGAGGAAGGAAACTCTGGGTTACCCCAGTCTGTTAAATGCTGCAATTGCAAGGAGAGGAAATATATCAGGGGATCTCGGATAGCCAGCCTTCCACTCTCTTTAGATCTCTTTGTAGGGCCTCAAGTCGAATTCTTGGTGTGGATTTTTTCCAGACCAGATCTTTGAAAATACTGTTTATTTTATAGAAAATTTGTAAAGGAAGCCATGTAGGTGCATCTGTGGCATGAAAATCATCTTAATTAAGTTTGCCCTCCCCATCACTGATAAAGGTAATTTACACCGAGGCCGTTGTTTTAGTCTGAAATTTGGTCAAGAGGGGATCAATATTTTAACCCCGTTCCGAACTTGGGCATAATAGTATGCCCACGTCGGACTCCCTCTCTTTGATGTGGGCTTCGGCAGTGAGCCCACATCTTTCCCAGGACATGTCAGCTGTTTTGAACAGCTGACATGTGCCCTGAATAGGTACGGGTGAAATCACGATCCACCCGCAGCTATTGACTTGTTAAATGCCGCTGTCAAACTCTGACAGCGGCATTTAACGTGATTCTGGCCTTCAGGCCGGAAATCCGCCTACCGGTGACCCAGTCATGTGATCGCGGGTCACCGGGGGGTTGGCATGACAACCAGAGGTCTCCTGGAGACCTCTATGGTTGTCACTGCCGGATTGCTATGAGCGCCACCCGGTGGGCGGCGCTCATAGCAAGTCAGTAAGTCTACTACATACAGGTGATCTGATCATCGCCTGTGTGTAGCAGAGCCAATCGGGTTATGGCAGCTTCTAGTCTCCCATGGAGACTATTGAAGCATGCCAGAAGTGTAAAAAAAAAAAAATGTTTTTTTAAAAAATAAAAAATATATAAAAGTTCAAATCGCCCTCCTTTCGCCCCATTCAAAATAAAACAATAAAAAAAAAAATCAAACATACACATATTTCGTATCACCGCATACAGAATTGCCCAATCTGGCAATAAAAAAAAGAACTAACCCAATCGCTAAACGGCGTAGTGAGGAAAAAAGTCAGAATGCACCAAAATGGTATCATTAAAAACGTCAGCTCGGCGCACAAAAAATAAGCCCTCGCCCAACCAGAGATCATGAAAAATGGAGACGCTACAGTTATGGGAAAATGGCACAATTTTTTTTCCTATTTCTTAACAAAGTTTGGAATTTTTTTTCACCACCTAGATAAAAAAGAACCTAGACATGTTTGGTGTCTATGAACTCGTGATGACCTGGAGAATCATAATGGCAGGTCAGTTTTAGCATTTTATTAAACCTAGTAAAAAAGCCAAACAAAAACAAGTGTGGGATTGCACTATTTTTTGCAATTTCAATGCACTTGGAATTTTTTTTCCGTTTTCTAGTACATGACATGGTAAAATCAATGGTGTCGTTCAAAAGTACAACTTGTCCCGCAAAAAACAAGACCTCACATGGCCATATTGACGAAAAAATAAAAAAGTTATGGCTCTGAGAAGAATGGGAGCGAAAACGAAAATACCTCCAGTCATCAAGGGTTTAAAGGTTCATAATCTGAAATGTCCTGACTGACTACTATGCCCAAAAATTTAAAAGACTCAACCACTCTATGTTGTCCTGCAGCTGTCATCCCATTTTGGGGTTTTCTTCCCACCGTCATGTACCAGTTAACAGAATGGCCGTCAACGAACCATACTTATTGATAATCCCCATAGTCACTGCCAGCTACACCCGCCAGTTATCTGGAAAAAGAAGGACATAATCCATGTTCAATGCAATTTTCTCCAGGTGTTTCCCATAAGGGAAACTCTGGATTTCCGAGGAAAGACAAATTGTCACTGCCAGCAGTTCCATAGTGATGGCAAAACGCAGCGGAGACAGAGGGTAACCCTGCCTTGTTCCTCTCTGTAGGGGAAAGGGTTCTGATGTAAGGTTTTTAATTTGAATCCTAGCCTGGGTGACCAAGTAAGGCCTCCTTCACACGTCCTGATATTTCCGGGACTTGTAAAACCAGTGTGTTGCATACATGTGGCAACCGTGTGCCATATCAGTATCGCACGTTTTCTCAGATCTTAGATTCTGGGTGCTGAAGACAGCTCACATCATTGTTCCCTGCTCTCGCTGCAATCTTTGAGAGCAGGGGACAATGTTGAGAGTTGTATTCAGCCCCCGCCGTCTACATCGAGTGTAAAATTAAGAATAAAATCAAAAATCACATTATACTCACCTTAACACCTAATTCCCAGAAGCCATTGTCCCCTGTAAACAAACAAAAATAAACAATATTTTTCAGTTCACCGGGAGGCCCGATCTCGCTGCAGCGAGTCATTCTCCTTTGGTCTTCAGCGTAAACGGTTGCCTCAGGCCACCTGCTGTTGAGCAAATGTCGCACACATAGATTACGACGTGGGACGCTATGGATTCTTTCAACTCCGGACAGGTGAGGGATATTATTTTTTTTTTGTTTGTTTTTAAGGTGAATAAAATGTGATTTTTTTTTTATTCTTAATTATACACTCAATGTAGACAGTGGGGGCTGAGATGAGAGCTGCCTCCATCAGCCGGCATCGGGGATCAGCACGAACAGTACAGCTGATTCCCAGGTGCCGGAACATGTCACACTGATTACACACGGATGTCAGCCATGTGTCATCAGTGTGCGGGACGTTTTGCGGCCTGTGCTGCTAAAAAACGGACACGTCAGCGTGTTTTGCCCATGGCCACTATAGAAACATTGACATGTGCAGACCCATTCACTTAAATGGGTTACGTGTGTAAAGGCCCCGTTACACGCTACAATATCGTCAATTATATCGTTGCAACGTCACCGGTTTGGTGACGTTGCTGCGATGTCGAAACGACATTGTTGCATGTGACACGTAGTAACGATCAACAATCAGTCGGCTGATTGTTAATCGTTGCAGAATGTACTGTGCCATAAATCTATCGTTGGTCTCCCGCTGGGCAGCACACATCGCTGTGTGTGACAGCGGGAGACCAACGATCAGCGAGCTCCCAGCGCCGTACAGCAGACGCTGGGAGCTGGTATCCAGGGTAAACAGCGGGTAACTAAGCGCCGCGCGGCGCTTAGTTACCTGCTGTTTACCCTGGATACCAGCGTGCTCGCTGGTCCTGATCGCTGGTGAGTCTGCCTATGTGACAGCTCACCAGCGATCAGCTAACGGTGTCCCAGCGATCCCATCCACGTCAATCGTTGGTGGGATTGCTGGGACATTGAAGCGTGTAACGGGGCCCTAAGTGTCTCCGATACGAGTGAAAACTGTCATCACATTTACTGGAGACACTGAAGTGTGAAGCAGTTTAATCCATGAGATGGCGTACGCCAAAGACTTCTTATTTTAATCCTTTTTTTTTTTTTTTCATTTTAGTTGATTGTATAAATTTGATGGCCCTCACTTTATTTACTCTATTGACTGACTTTATAGGTTTTTTTTTAGCACAGAATTTGTAGATATCAGACCAAGTTAAGTTTGGCCCGCGTTATAATGTTATTTTCCCACATTTGACTAATTGATTATTTGTAGTTGAACCTAGCGTCATATGCTTGAGAAACAGTAAAACTAGTCGAGTCCCAAGCATAACAAAAAAGCACTGACCATTCCGGACAGCTTGGTCAGTTTCCATCCTGTCTTTGAGTAGCACGTTGCAGCGTCACGCACTGAGCATTCCCCTGGCATGTGATGCGATGAAGCCCGAAGAACAAACCACTATATAAATGATTGCTAATGGGAAGACTCATTAGACAGGATGTCTGCTGGTTCAGATAGGATATGGTGGTGTTAATAACGTTGGTCACTTTACAACATAGGACTGAGAATCCGCTATAAAATCTTGGCGAGAGTAAGTTTTTCCCAAAAGTTTGCATTCCAAGATTTTAACTGTATTTGCAGATCCAGTAGCACTTCCTAGCAGGCATAGTCCATAACTACTTCTTGTGTCTGCTGTATATATCTCCATGGGCGCACAACAATCCCAACACTGATGACATGTACTGTAGCCATCCATGAGACCTGTATATTTCGGGCCATATCGCTCATTAGCGTGCGGGCCCTTGAGGATAGGCATGACACTATAAATACTTCTAGTTGTGTCTGTCTGCACCTTCCCTCTGTGTGATAAAGCGCTTGGGTACAGAATATGAAGGTTATTTCAAGGTCAGTGAGCTTGTGATAAGTACAGGTTAAGGTAATGCAAGTGTTGTTCCTTTATATTTTTTATACCTTTCAGTTTTATTCCTGGCTTACAGATGTTTTGCGTTTTTTTTTTTTGTTTTTTTAGGTTTTCATGAGATTTTTTCTTAGCGCCTGTATTATGCAACTACCGTAAATTGTACATAATCATAATGTGTTACCCTTCCAAGTTAAAATCATGGCATTTCATTGCCTATAGTATTAGAATGTAAGCATCTCATAAAAGCAAGGTTTCTAGGAAATATGCGGATATTGGCGTTTATATAGAGTTTATAAATGCTCAATATGGACCTTTGGGGACCCTGGGTGATGCCATATTGGGTCTGCATGTGGTTATGCTATGTGCATAGAACCTTATTACAATGGTGAAAAGCAATAGATTTGCTGGGTTACTAGTACTATAGTCTTTGTAACCAACAGTTTTGTGACTGACCCCAATTTTGGTTTGCTTAAGTTTTTAATTTGCATTAACTCTAGATTGTTATGAAGAGTGATCAGATGAATTGCCAAAAATTGCAAAATCATTTCATGCTATGAAAATTATTTTAAGCAAAACCGAAACAAGTTGGGTTGGTATACATGCAACATATAGGAGCATATTCACACTGTCCATTAAATAGGCAAAATCTAAGATAGAACCAAAGTCAAAATATATCCTGCTGTAAGTAAAAAGCAATAGTGCATATAAATAACATAAGATCCTTAGTAGACACTGTTTTTGATTTAAAAAAAAGCTGGGCATTACGTTTATATAGCTTCTAGTGACGAGCGAGTATACTCGTTGCTCGGGTGATCTCCAAGTATTTGGCGTGCTCGGAGATTTAGTTTGTGTCGCCGCAGCTGCATGATTTGTGGCTGCTAGACAGCCTGAATACATGTGGGGAATGCCTGTTTGTTAGGGAATTCCCGCATGTATTCAGGCTGTCTAGCAGCTGCAAATTGTGCAGCTACGGCGGCAAAAACTAAACCTCCAAGCACTTCCAAATACTCGGAGGACACCTGAGCATGCTCAGGAAAACCTGAGTAACGAGCATACTCGCTAATTACTAAAAGCTTCCCATTGCTGGGTGTCCATAGTCTGGTTCCAGTCCTGCTTGGCCCTTATTCACATTGAGGTCATTTTTGACACATGGTTTGGTCATATTACTTGAGTTTAGGACCTTCTCAATTTGGGTACACCTTGTTTCTGGTGGGATGGCTTTTATTCTTTTTTTTTTTATTTATCGCAAACACTGTTCACTAAGTACCATATGTTATTTATATGCACTATTATTTTTTACTGTGTGTATGTTCATTTTGTTTCCATTTTAGGTTTTGGTACAACTTTAGCAAAGAACTTAGCGATCATACTTGTTACTATATGCACAATGTATAGGTACACATTCACACTGGCCATTAACAGACAGAACTTAGAATGAAACCAATGAGTAGATACCCTGCAATAGTAAGTAAATATATAGTAATATTACATGTAAATACCATAGGGCAGGGGTCGACAAAATTGTTCAGAATCTAGGAGCCAGACAAAAAATTTAGGAGCCAGAA
>VIAB01001101.1:11396-26879 GCA_009801035.1 Oophaga pumilio | reverse complement strand
ATATTAGCAAATGCGTCCAATTAGAAATGTAGTATAGTTCTTCTGCTTTGTCGCTTACCCCATGTGCAGGACATTGCGGTAGCTTAGGTATTCCTGCACATGGGGTAAGTAACATAGCGAATCAGAAGACTTACACTACATTTCTATTTGGAGGTATTTACTAATATTATTCCCACACCTACTACATATTGGGATAGGATCATGGAGATGGGAATACCCCTTTAGTAATAAACTAATAGTAGTGCAGTTTTTCTTTAATATGACTTAATTTCTTTGCTCAAACACAGGACTCAACATATCTCTTCATTTTTGGCTTATTAGCTTTTGAATCTAAATAGATTTAATAGAAATATGGATATTCATTTAATTGTCTCTTTTCATCTTACATTTAGATAAAAACTCGAGACAAATACATTAACAGCCTAAGAAAGAAATGTCAAAAGGAAAATGAGCTTAACCGGGAGAAGCAGAGGCGGATTGAGACTCTGGAGAAATACGTGGCTGACCTGCCAACTCTTGATGATGTACAGAGACAGAGTGAAAGGGTACGTAGCTATTCATTGCAATCTCCTGCTTGGTATGTGCTACCATCACACCACAACTTGCTTTATGAAGAACGCCTGCTCTGTCTGTATCGGGGATGTCAGAGGTGCGCTCTCCATTTTTCAAATTAAATTGACTAAAGTTCAGTAGTGTAGTTTGTTCTAAGGTTGTGTCAATGAGCCGGAATGCTCAGCTTGTGAAATCCTGGTGACGACGTGTTTTGGGCACCTCTCTAGAAACATGTCTGCTTTTAAGCAGGCAATTTGTAAAGGGTGAATATTGTGGATACTGTAAACACCCACTTAAAGTTCCCCAAGGCAGAATGGAACTGTACACTTAGAGGCCTAACAGCGGTGTTTGTGTAGTCCCTGTATAGTTTGTGCTCATGGAAAGAAGGAGAATTTTGGTGGGTCTTTACATCACAATCCGCACATGGACCACAAATTGTGGATGTGTGAAGAAGGCCGTAGGGTTTCTAATAGACCCTACCTGAACTGCCGGCAGGGCTGTAATCATCAGTTTGTGACTTGTGCTTCTGACTTAACAATTTGATTTTCTTTGCTGGATCCAGTGGACACATGCAGCCATCAGTCAAGCCCATCTATGGCTACCAATGTGCACATTAGTTTTCGGTAACGCAAAGATGTTACATGCAAACTTGTCCACCTATTTGTCACTGTAGGTGGTTGGGTCTGCTCTACTGCATTTGCAAGCGCTGTGTGTACAGCTTTAGGACATCTGTTAGAATTTAAAGGAAGCTGTATCAGCCACCTGCACTGCCCCATTGATTAGAAGCAGCAGCTGAAAGGAGGATTTAAGTTCATTTTCTCCCTATGGCCGCTGCTCCAGTAAGCCTGCCAGACATGATTTTACAGCTATTTACCTGCAGGTTTACCCCAGATCTGCTGTAAATGCCGTTTCAGGACAAGAAATGTTTCCTTTAAAGGGTTCTACCCGTACGACTGATTCAGTTATAGAGGACCCTCTCATTGGATTCTGTTTACCTTAAAGTGAGTACATCCCCTAATTTGTGCTGACCTACTGGTTCTAGAACATTTCTTCCTTTTTTTCTGTGACCCTTCTTCAGAAAGCTATGACCCCTTCTTCCCTGGTAGTAACTGCGCTTCATTTCCCTTCATCCAACTGGGCATATACTACAGAACTTCTCTGTGGGAATTTGTTTTTTCAACTCTTGATGCTGGCCAACAAAACATGGAAGTGGCTACAGAGAAGTTCTGTGGCATACATCCAATCGATTGCACAGAAAATATCCATCTTTATTACTGTGGGGGCATAACTTTGGAACGGAGGGGCACAGAAGGAAAATATAAAAAAACTGTTATGGAAACAGTGGAGCAGCTCCAAATAGAGGATATGCTCAGTTTAAATGAATAAAACAAAACCGCGTTTGATGCATTGGTGAAAAGGTATTTACAACATTGGCAGTTTGAGTACATTGCCTCTGTACGACTGGAATGACATAATGAACCTGACTTAATGGATTGTCTAATGTGTCTAAAGCTACAGGTATTAGAAGAAGAAAACAAACAGTTGAAAGACACCATTAATTGTCTGGAAAAACTCGCCAATGAGTCCAGAACACAGTTTCGAGAGAAAGAAGCACAGACAGAGTGTCAAAAACAAAGGGAAAAAGAACTGGTTTTCACAGTTCAAAGGTAAGACGCATCATTATTATATATATATTTTTTTATATGTAAGTGAATGCATGTTTCTTTTTCTGGGGTAATCATTCTTCCTCCACCAACAACTTTCCCATACTGTGGTGTGAACAATGTCAGACACTACAATGACTATCTCACATGTCTGCATACGAAATTTTGATGGATTTGATGCTTTTTGTTATGCGTCTTGGATAAAGTGGAGGGAAAAAAACAAAAATTGGCTAAAGCAGTAAGGGGTTAATAAGAGATTAGGTTAGGTGGCCTATTATGTCATCCTGTTTTCATATGCGTGAACTAGTTATCCTGTGTCTTGCTTGACCCCCATAAGTTGTATTACCACTACTGTTCTTACAGCTTACAGCAAAAAGTCCAAAAATGTTTGGAGGACGGTGTCCGACTTCCAATGTTGGATACGAAACAGCTACAGAGTGAAAATGAACGGCTCCGAGAGCAAACTGAGCGTGCTAACAAGGTAAGGCACAGGAATCGGGGGCCAAACTTGTCATGCTTAAAGTTTTCTCACATAGGACATTGCACAGCACATTTTTGGGGGATGCCAAACCAGCTTGCTAGCATATTGGATAATTAGAGGAAACATATTTTTAAAGACAGACCTCACGTTCAATAAATACTAAGATTTATAATTCCTTCCATAAAGGGTGTCATTTTGAGTTCTATTATTATTATTATTTTTCTTTAGGTAATCGACAATCAACAAAGTCAGATCGACACTATGGCTGCAGAAATACAGGTAAGATTATTCAAAAAAACTAAGTTTTATTTCTTAAATAATAAAACCATAGCATGAAAATAACTGCTAAAGAGTCTGATCAATGATTTGCTAAATCAGGGAGGATAGCGCCTATCAGTGTAGACGTATATGCGGAGAAAAACGCCACCTTTAAATTTCATCATATATTTTTAGATAATCGGCAGGATTTCTGCTATGTGCTTATTGTCTGTTTAGCTTTAAAGAACCCTACTCTGCAAATACAATTTACCTGCCATTTTGTATTGTAGACCTCTATATATATTGGCCTGTAGCTTGCTTACTGCCTGATGGTGGTCTTTTCAGTAATACCCCTACATTTGGAGATTCATTCTATGCAGAATAACCTCCAAAATGTTAGCACTCTCTGTGCTCAGAGAAAATGTGTCCTCTACAGCATACAGTAGTCAGTGTACTGGGCCTCAAGCCGCAATTTATCATCGTTATTAAGGTGTTAATTTGAAATTAAACTGCGGCAGCATTATTTATTTTTTTTACCCACAGCTTGATGTTGTAATACTTTTTATGAAAATCGATAAACTTGAAATTACAAAGTTACTTTGAAACTAGGATCGGACATGATTGCTTTTGGGAATACCATAAATGTGTGAATAGGCGGCTATAACGTTTTAGAAGCCTCAGAAGTGTTTTTTTGGCCAGTGATTAATAACAGGAGGGATTTGGGTGTGTAGTTCATTATTCATTGTCTGGAAACATGGCTTGAGGTGGAGCAGACTCCTATAATTACCTGCCAGAGCACCAAGCTGTCCGCACTGCTTGATTAACTACATATTGTGTCTGTAAATCAGGTATTGCATGTTTAAATATTTTATGTAGGACATTCATCGGAAGTCTTTAGTGCTCGGCATTGAAAAATGCTAAATTTATTTAGCCACTTATCGCGCGTTATCAGGACATTGCAAATCAAAACAAAACCTATTTCTGGTTCCACATAGGAGGACTACAAAGTTATGTATGGGAGGAAGTCTCCTGTGGTGACATGAGGTCTGCTGTTCTATACACTGGAGTCTGGACATTTAAGAATAGAAAGATGGTGTATAGGTCTATACGATGGTATTTGACACCTACTGCAAAGCAGAGCTTGAATGACCCTACCCAAGCTGACCTGTATACTTTGTCCAGCTAGTCATTACTAAATCACAATATATTCATGCATATTTAGTTATATTTAGGTCGGATCTCTCGACTAGTGATCACATGATTAAAGCTACAGTCATAATCTAAAGTAGGCAAACCCCATTCCAATATTGGATTTTCAGCAAAATGTACAAACTTTATCTACATTCATCACAAAATGACCCTTAATAACTACTACAGTCACAATTATTCAACCGATTCATAACAAGCATATATAATACTTAGTAAAGCACCTTTTATCTTTTATTATGACCTGCTGCAAAAGTGATACCCATTTCTGCCAGTGTTCCTGAAGAATGTTACCATTCTTCATTGGTAATGGCCTCTAGTTCTTAAATATTCTTGGGTTTGCATCCTGCAATCATCATCTTTATCTTCCAACAAACACTATGAAGGGTGTTCAAGTCAAGAAACTGTGACTTAAGAATCTTTCAGGACTTCTGAAACAAAGCCTTGGTGGCATTTGAGGTATGTTTGGGATCATTGTCTTGTTGGAGTTCCAATGATGCCCAAGCTTCAGCTTTCTTACAGAAAGCATAACATTTTCTCCTAGGATTCCTAGATAATTCCATCTTGCCCTCCCCACTTTTCAGATTTCCAGTGTCAGAGGAAGTAAAGCAGCCTCAGAGCATCAGTGAGCCACCACCATGCTTCATTGTAGGCAATGTGTTCTTTCTCCTCCAAACACTGTCATCTGATCCATAGGCCTGAAATTTTGCGTGTATTTAAGACCGCTTTTCTTGTGCCTTTGGGTCAATACCAGTGTACGTCTTGGAGTTCAGGCAAGAAGACCTTGAATTTAATTTATTATGTGTCATTTTTTGGGGCCATGTGCTTTCCGTTATTTTTATGGATAGTTCATGGAACCATTTCAGTCTATGTACTTTTTTTACGTGACTTTTTTATTGTTTGCAAAAATTGAAAAGAAAAAGGAAAATTGTCCTAGTTTGATCCGTGTTGCAGAATCTTGTGAAATCTGCCTGGTTTCACACATCAGGTTTTTTTCCTCATACAAGAAAAAGTGTTTTTCTGTTCAAGGGGTTGAATAATAATGAGCCTACAGAAGTCATTAAAAGTGACATTTTGTGTTGAGTATGAAAAAAACACTTGTTTTAATAGTTGTGTTGAGCTAGGTACTTTGTTCTTGTTTGATTCATTGCAAACAGAAGAAAGTTTGGACATTTTGCTAATAAACTTAATTCACAATGGAGGACGGTAGGTTAAATAATTTTCCTTGCCACTGTATATATACACGATTGTTTCTTTTTCTCTTTAGACTTTAAGAGATAAGTTGTTTCAGGAAGGTTCCTGTATTCTGGAGCTTGAGAAGACGTTTGCAGAACAAGCAGACTGCACACAGAAGCTGCACACGCTTTCCATGGAAGTATGTAATTGCAACCTAATAACAATATATCAAGGTTTATTTTTTGTTTGTTTTTAACAGTAAGGCTGTTTGTGGTGGTTTTGTCAGGAAAGTGACTGTGGATTACCCTTGTTCTTCCACTGAATATGAATTTGCACATTGAAATAGTCTAATAATTGCCATTTTTTATTTTATTCTTAGAGCATTGCAGATATAAAACGTACAGACAATTATTATTATTATTTTTGTTAACACTTAATGTTTAAAGCTGTCAGAAGGAGACATTTTATTGAGTTTCCTTACCTCACTCTTTTATTTGCTCGAGACTTTGGTGATGCTATGGCGTTCTGACCACAAATGTATTTGCCTGGCAATGTTACCAATAAAACAAGTGTTTCTGTGCATGCATTTAAAAGTTTTGTGCAGGAGTGGCTTACCAATGGCTCATTAATAGGATACGCCATTTAAACACTCCTCCAGCACCTGGAGCTATTTTATGTGTCAGAACACCAACCCCGTACTTTGCTTAGCAGCAGCTGTAGATAAATACACTTAGTTCTCATACATCGCTTAGTTCTGACTTCTGCCAGAGCGGTTTTCAGCTAATCGGTAGGGATGCCAGGTGTCAGACCCCCACTGATCTCTTCTTGATGGCCTGTTCCACGGATAAACCATCATTATGTCATTCTTGGACAACCTTTTTGAAATGTTAGCATGCTTCAAAATTAAAACATGCAGAATTAGAATAGAAATTGCGAAGTGCAATGTGGCTATGTGCAGGTTTTTTTTTGTTAAGAGATGATTAATTTTGTAAAGGGAAGTAATGATAAGTGACGAGTTACAGCACTTCTTAAAATCCCGTTAAGTTATAAGGTTGCTACAAACAACTGAGATGAACACAAACTATCGGGTAGTGGTGTACTATAAAAAAAAAACGATTAGTGGTGTTTAAAGTAAAACTAAGCTTTGGGGCAACATTTAGCCATTTAATAGAAAACTAAGAATGAAGGCTTCCTGATGCGATCACAAAGTCCCAATAGATATTGCAGCGTTCTCAGCGTGTGCAATTCCAATGGCTCCAAAAAGTTGGAACAACATATTTCTACACAAGTTGGAGATGTCAACTCAATAAAATATCTTAGAATAATTTTCTAGGCACACAGATTATTAAAACATTGGAAAGACTATACGACAGGAAAAAACTTCATAATTTACTTGCTGTCAAAATTCTGCTGTTCCTGAACTGTCACATGTGGTCCTGTGACCTCCAGCTCCTTATTTCCTTCTACCTCTTGTACAAAGTACAGTGATTTCCTGCCTGTGCTTTCAATATAGCCTGTCGCTCAAGCACAACTCTGCATGCATGAGGCAGGATGCAGCTAGTAACACTCAGAGCGGTGCTCTCTGAAAAGTGATGTCATGGAGGCATAGACAGTGATTGTTGGCGAGTTTTACAGGAAGGTAAGGAGAGCAGATGCTAAAGAGGCATTGCATGGGCTGTGCAGTTAGCTAGTAATCTTATCAACTAGTGACTACGGCCAGTGGTGATAGTTCTGGACCTTCCAGTGTGCTAGCTCACATTATAATGAATGAAATGTCTCCGCATTGACCCTATGCATTGCCAGTGTCTGCATTTGTAAGGCTGTGATCACACTGCTGCAGTGTGTTAGTGATTCCATCTGAATCCCACAAAAAATGGACTCAGACAGAATCAACCAAACACATTGCAGAAATTCAGTGTGAACAGTGCCATATAGTCTCAAAACCTTGCATACTAGGGGTATTAGGAGGGAGAATTTGTGGACAATGAGTTATCCATCTTTAGACTGTATAAGAGTCTCAGGATGGTGCTTTGTGTGAACTACGTGGCTAAAGATATATACCGTTCTGCCTGGAGGCAGAGGGAGTGCTGGTAGTAAATGTAAACAGCCACAGACTACAAAGATGGCTGCAGGATGCTGGTGGGGAGCTAAAAAAGGGAAGGCAAAAGTAATGGTGGGTGGAGGAGTCATCACAGAGACAGCCAGATGGTTGTTTTTTTTTTTGGTTTTTTTTTTGGTGCCCTGAAAACCCCTTTAATCACTATTTTTTTCCTTTCATTTTCACGCAGAATCAGAAGTTAAAGGAAGAGAATACTTCCATGTGCAAGCAGCTGGAAGAGTTACTCGTATCCAGACAGCCACTGTCAGAGAAAATGCTGGTGGCCGAGCAGCTGTTTAAGGAAATGTCCCAATCTCTGTTTGACTTGAAAGCACTCTGCAGTATTCTAAATCAGCGCATACAGGGCAAGGAGCCCAATCTTTCTCTGCTCCTGGGCATACGTTGTAAGTTCTTTCAAATATGAGACTGTCCAATACAACTTATTCTTACTGCTGAAGTATTTTTCCATTTCTATGCAAAAAATCATATTCTTCATTGCTTACACTTTGTGCTTCAGTTACCTCAAGAGCTCTGCTTTAAGGGGTCATTCTGTTTCTGAATATATGCAGAACAGTTATTTAACAAAATCAAAAGTAAATGGTATAAAAAGCATAACTCTGATCACCTCTTTAATTCTCCACCAATCTTGCAATGATCGTGTGCCACACTTTACTGGCATTACTGTCGGGCTGTGGTGCCATCTGTATGGCATGTGACCACTAAGGCCACCTATTCACTTCATTGTAATAAAAACTAGGAGGACTGCCAGAACATGAACGCTAGATCAGAAGATTATTAAGATGATGAGTAGTTGTGAGACTTTCTTTTCCGATAAATTAGATAACCCACTTTACGACCGCCTATACACCTTTTAACGGCGGCAGTTATGGGTACTTATTCCTTAGCACTGCTTTTTAACTGTGCTGAGAAATAAGTGTATAGTGCCCCCCAGCGTTGGAAAATCTCTGGGGTCTATGCTACCCAGGGGTAGCGGAGACCCCGGAGAACATGATTCTGGTCGGTTTTTACCACCCCCAGTCACGTGATCGCCATTATTTGCCGAATAACGGCGATCCCCAAATTTTTTCACAATTTTCCATTCATTTCTCTCTCCTCTGTTATGATCTAGCATATCAGAGGAGAGAAAAATGGGGTCCCCCGATACCTCCGCCATCCCTGGACCCTCCTTCTCCGTTCCCCGGCCCTCCGCGTTCTCTTCCTGGAAGAAAATGAGATCTGCCGGCCAGTACCTGGCAACAATAGGAGATTTTTCCTATTGGTTCATTTTGATCACTGTGATGGTATCTATCACAGTGATCAAAATAAAAAAAAATAATAGTAAATCAAATCCCCCGTTGTTACCCCTTACTTAGATTTAAATAATAAAATTGTAATTTTTTTCTTTCATTGCAGTTAGGGTTTGGGTTGGAGCTGTGGTTTGGGTTTGGGGCTAGGTGTAGGGTTGGGGCTAGGTGTAGGGCTGGGGTTAGGTGTAGGGTTGGTGTTAGGGTGGTGGTGTTGGGGTTAGGGCTGTGTTAGGGTTGGAGTTAGAATTGGGGGAGTTTCCACTGTTTAGGCACATCAGGGGGTCTCCAAACGCGACATTGTGCCCACTATCGATTACTGCCAATTTTGCGTTCAAAAAAGATAACTGTGCTCCCTCCCTTCTGAGCTCTGCCATGCGCCCAAACAGTGGCTTTCCCCCCACATTCGGGGTATTGGCGTACTCAGGAGAAATTGCACAACAAATTTTGTGGTCTGTTTTCTCCTGCTACCCTCGTGAAAATAAAGTTTAGGTCTAAAGTAAATTTTTTGTGAAAAAAGTTGTTAATTTTTTCCTTACACATTTCTTTAGGTCTTGTGAAGCACCTGAAGGGTTAATAAACCTTTTGAATGTGGTTTTGAGCGCCTTGAGGGGTGCAGTTTTTAAAATGATGTCACTTTTGGGTATTTTCTGTCAATTGATCCCCAAAATTACTTCAAATGTGAGGTGGTCCCTAAAAAAAATAGTTTTGTAAATTTTGTTGGAAAAATGAGAAATTGCTGGTCAACGTTTAACCCTTATCACGTCCTAACAAAAAAATTGTTTCCAAAATTGTGCTGAAGTAAAGTAGACATGTGGGAAATGTTATTTATTAACTATTTTGTGTGACATATCTCTCCCTGATTTAAGGGCACAAAAATGAAAAGTTTGAAAATTGCAAAATTTTCAAAATTTTTGCTAAATTTCCGTTTTTTTCATAAATCAATGCAAGTCATATCAAAGAAATTTACCACTAACTTGAAGTACAATGTGTCACGAAAAAACGTAATAAGAGGGATCCTTTGAAGCTTTCCAGAGCTATAACCTCATAAAGTGACAGTGGCCAGAATTGAAAAAATTGGCTTGATTATTAAGGTCAAAATTGGCTCTGTCACTAAGGGGTTAAATGTCAGTGAATGAAAATATTCATTTCTTTTTACATGCAGTTGCTTAAAACTGCTTCTGACCATATTCATTTGAGAAAGTTGAAGACAAGCGAGAGTTCTGTTGTCAGAAAGTTGGCTAACTGACTAAATGCAGCGGTCCTGAAAATTTTCATTAGCTGGTTGTGGGTGCCCTTTTGTCTAAATTCACAGTATAGTAGCTGGTTAAGACATTGATTTCCATTAAATGGGTTGTCTATTACTGGACAGCCCATGGTCAACTGCCTATGTGCTCTGCATAGCCACAAAGAAAATATGCTTGCCTTCCGGACAGCCACCGCTCCTGTGATGTCAGTGCTGCTATTGCGGTGGCCTCGTGACCTATGCAATACACAACTTCCCAGCATGGCCTTTAGAGTTGAGATACAGCAATTCTGTGTAGACCTCATAACTGGAGTTGTCAATGTGTAAATGAGTTTTCTGTTGTTTTCTTCAGCCACCAACTCCTGCTCCGACGAAAGTGAAGCCAGTAGTCACAGCACAGAGGGTCTGACCAAGAAACTGACAGATGTGCGGCAGCTTCGAAAAGACATTGATGAACTGCGGACGACTTTGTCAGACTGCTATGCTCAGGATATGGGGGATAATTGCATCACCCAATGATCGACCGTGACTTTTCACAATAAATGCTTCACCTACATTTCAGTCTGAGAGCCATATACTGGAGCATTACTATGCACAACGCCTCAGGTGCTTTGTCCACATTTCACCACTCCTCTACATTTCATGGAATATCCTACGCACAGGACACTCCGGAAAAAAATGAACTAATGAATGAAAAACCAGTGAATGTATAAAAAGATGTCATGAATGACAGTGCAAGAGCTTGGAAAGTGGAGGCTGCAATAATAATGGACAAAGGCAAAGCTAATCTTGGAGTCTTTTATATTTCACATCTATTATCATTTTTATATAGCCGAGACCACTGTCATATTCTCTCAATAGCAAAAGTTTCCTGTATTGACAGTAATGTTAGCCGTGTTCCATTTTCAGACAGATTGACCAGGCAAAACTAGTCCATTTATAAAGCCACCAAAACGTGAAGAAAGCCATTATTTCAAATGGAAGCTTTACCGTCCCATTAAGCACACTCCATCGATGTTACATTCTGGTGGTTTAAAGGCCTAAGAACTAATCCGTTTCTCTTCCAAGTCATTTCCAGCAGGGTCGGTAGGATTTTTATTTTGCTCTGTTGTGCAGTAATCACAATCTCTCCCGACTGCCAGGCAATGGCTTTGTTCATTCATGATCTAGCTGTAGAAGAACACACTGTAGTACAGCTTGGGGATTTAAACATCAAGCAGAACAGTTTAATGACCACTTTAGTACAGTAAATTGGAGTACACTTTCCTTTGTGGTTGAAATACAACAATTTGGTTTCTTCCAGGTACAGAGAGCATTGAGTATTAGATATTAAACCTAGATCTAGTTACTGTGACACCAGTAGTCTTGTAAGAGCACTTCGCTGCCAGTACTAAAACAGGAAGTGTTATCATAGGGAAATAAGCATAGAGGTTGTAATTGCTGTTACATGTTATATTTTTCATTTTAGTTCTCCTACCTACTTTACCAGATTTAGCATCCAAACCTCTGATATTCCATCCAACGGTTGAGAGGTGATTGATGACCTTTCTGCACCAATGGGGCTTGGTCAGGTAAACAATACATATGGTCAAAGGCATTTCTTTTAAGGGTAATTAGTTACATTAAAAGTTACCCATCCACAGGAAGATAATTTGTTAATAAGAGGGGCTTTGACTGCTGGTCCTCCCCAGAAATTCCTAGTAAGACTGGAGCTTTATTCACGGCCCTTGGCATGGCTGGAGAAAGAAAGATAGCTGTACTCGGATCTTTCTGGATCGGTGATTGCTTGAAATGTTGGGAAGCTATAACAGCAATACCAGCTTGGTCTAAGAGGAGCAGCATACCCAGAGGACTGTGCACGTACTGACTAAAGGGCAATATTGTTAATTCTGGATTTGTCAGGCACTTCAATGTTCAGAAACAGTGTAGTGAGTAGGATGACGGACAATCCCAAGTAGTTCTTCAAATTTCACAAACGATTTCTTAAAGTGAATCTGTAACGGTTGTTTTGCTACCCCATCTGAGAGCAGCATTGTGTAGAGACAGAGAACCTGATTCCAGTGATGTGTCAACTTACTGGGCTGCTTTGTGGCATTTTTTTTTTTTTATAAAATCACTGTTTTATCAGCAAGAGATTACCACTAGTTCAGCCATCCCTCAACACTGATTGGCAGCTTTCTGTAAATGCACAGTACATAGAAAGCTGCCAATCACTGGTGGGGGCAGGGTTGTACAGTGCTCAGCTCTGTACATCTGCAGCAGATAAATCCGTTTTTAATAAAAAATGCAGCACCCATTAAAGTAAGTGATATATTGCTAGAATCAGGGTCTCTGCCCCATACATACTGCATCGCAAAGGGGTCGCAAAAACCTGGTGAAAGATTTTTTTTTCCATTTACCGTAGATTGTCTGCTTTCTTTGTACAATACTTGATCAACACAAAACTGGGAAAATGGCTGCAAGTTATGTAGCTTAAAGCGGACCTGTCACCGGGTGAAAAGTGGACAGTATTTACTTCCCTGATTATTCTGATTTTTATTTATTTTTTTTTATCTATAAATCGGTTTCAAAATTCTAAGCTTGTTTAATTAGTACTAATTTGTATTTTCTTTATAAGGGGGCGTGGCTCCCAGGATTCTCTGCATTATTATCTTCTGAGCAATGGCCTCTTGGTAATATCCCCAAAAGTTAGTGCTAAACAGTGGTGATGAGTGAACGTGCTGGGATAAGGTGTTATCTGAGCACGCTCTTGTGCTAATAGAGTATCTTCAGCATGCTTGAATACTATGTTCGAGTCCCCGCAGCTGCATGTCTCGTGATCGTTCAACAGGCACAACACATGCAGGGATTGTCTGTTTGTTAGCCTATCCCTGCATGTGTTCTGTTGAACAGACCTGAGACATGCTGCTGCAGCTCGAACAGAATATTCAAGCACGCTGATGATACTCTATTATCTATGAGCATGCTGGACAGCACCTTATCCCAGCACGTCCACTGATCACTAAAAATGGTGCATATTTTTGGAATTGTATGGCGGATTTTAAAAAATAAAAAATTGGATACTCAGGAGAGCAGTGGGGATAAACTCGGAACAAAAACTGGCCACTTTTGACCTGGTGAGAGGTCTTCTTCTGCAGGTGAGAGCCCCTGTGTAGAACGTTTTCATATTGACTATAATCCTAAGGCTAAGCTATTCTTCTCATTAGAAGCACTTTGTATGACTTCAGTTGTACAGTACGTTCCCACTTTTCCAGTGTAGCATGTAGCATTGTTGGTTTCGGTAGTTAGTCTGCCATGGAAACGTCCAGTAAGCAATGTAACTTTTCATACCACTTCTTCTACTTCATGTTTTTATTAATGATGGCTACATAGATGTATTGTAAGGTTGTAGGATCAGTCTGTTCTGGAATAACTGCTAAGACAATCGTAATCCTGACTAGAAGCCCTTCCTAGAACCACACAGCACCTCCGTCCACCTTTATATATACTGGCATGTGACGCTTTCTGGCTGTGCCCACTAATATACAGCGGTGTAGTAGAACTAGTGAAATGAATGGGGGAGGGATAATTTATTGACTAAATCTGCTACTTATAATTTGATATTTATTAATTTTTCTCTTTCTATATAGTTGTTTTTGCCTTGTGCGCTGTGTTACGTCCTGGCTCTAATTTGCATGCACAGGGAGATGATGATAAATATGTTTTTCATGAAACAGAACACATTAGACTTCGTGTTGGCCGTCTAATGGCTGACCTTCCGGGCAGTTGAACGCTGCACGATGGGGGTCTTCATTAAACCTTGCTGCGTCTCCCTAGCATACTGACACTGTATTAATAACCAGTAACTAAGGGCCCTCAATGCGCTTTCCTATCTGCTCTGCAGCCATGGCACTGAAGGAAGGCAGAGCATGAGATATATTTACCGAATTTGACTTCCTTTTTTCACTAAAGTTAGTACTTTGCTTTTTTCTTTTCTTTAAGAGGCCAAGCTGGCTCACTAGATTTGTGACACAGTTTTCACTTTTTTACTTCAGAAAATTGAGGTTTTTCTCATGGCTTTCACTTCTCTTTCCCATGTTCCTGAAAAGAAGGGAAAACTTCACTACTCCGAGCCTCATGAGGTAAAATGTCAGTATTGCCTATATTATCCAATCAGATTCCAGCTTTCTCTTTCCCACAGCAGGTTTTCACAGTACAACAACTGATTTGATTGGTTGCTGTAGACAACACTTGTGCTTTATCTTCAGCGGTTTATGTACGAGGCCTAGTACTTGGTAAAATGAGTGGAAAGCTGGACCGTTGCTCCTAGCAACCAAGCTGGTTCTTGATTTGATTTACAAAGGGTCTCTGAAGTATTCGGGAATAGGTTTAGTTGTTATTGGCGACTGTGCTACTTTTAATGCCATCGTTTTTTCCCTTACTACTTTTTGCCTTTTTCTGGCTCCTCCATTCTGACAGTAGCCGGTGTTTTGCATTGTGCAGAAAACCGTGAGGTTAGCAGATGGCGATATAGCTGCTAGCTCACCTTTCAGGCATTCGTGCCATTGACTAATACTTACATTCTGGTTTCTTGGTTTTATCCAATGCTAAATGGTAACATATGATATACTCCTACTTGTGCCTGGGCCAGCCCATATTTATCCCATTCCAATTAGGCTATGTTTTTAGTCTCATTTTTCCCTCCATTTTCCTCTCCTTCTTACAATTAGAACATTATTCGGCAAAGTCCAGGTTGGCACACTCCGAGAGAACCCATCAGAACACCCTTTAACACTCTTCTCCCCTCCCAAACCATTAATATGATTGTGTAGCCCTTTAGAAGATAAACCAGTCAATCCCTTTGTGACGCCAAGGTAGCGAGCAGTCAGAATTTTGTAGTTTTCTAGAAATGCACTGATGCATTACGATGCATTTCTAGCTTCTTGGCCTCACGCTGTATTTCTCACCTAGTAGCACCCTCCCCTGGCCGATTGACACGTCACTGGTCATGTACCAGAGCAAATGACCTGTCAATTGGCCAGGGTAGGGTGCAACTAGGTAGGAAATAGTGTAAGGCTGAGATTCTGGAAAGGCATTGTTACGCCCCAATGCATTGCCAGACACAACTTCAAGGTGCCATTTATCGCTTTGGGGTCATAAAAGGACTGGCTTATCTTGTAAAAGGCTACACAGTCATATAAATGGTTTTGAGAGTGGTGTGGTGTAACAATTTCCCACAGGTTCCCTTTACCTTACGTTACCATGTGGTATTGTTGCCATTTTCAACCACTGATTTCCTTTTCTGATCTCTGGTTACTTGGGAAAACCACTTTTTCCTCCAATATCATTTTACAATATCTTAGCGGTAGCTAATTGAAGCAGTTGAGTTAAGAGTCGTTGCTAATAGCAATCAGTCAGATTCCAGCTTTTATTATTCAGAGGTTCTCTGATAAATTAAATAAATACATAATTGATGCATTGGCCAAATCCACTGCTCATCTGCAATACTTTTCATAAAT